>ML352417.1:3148-23470 GCA_005239505.1 Nicotiana paniculata | reverse complement strand
ATAAAAATAAAATATTCTCATTTCGAATAATGTCACTTTAAGTGGAAAAACTCTCGTACCCCCCTTTGGGGGCGTATGAAAAAGGAGGTGTGACAGCACTTACTCAGTACATAGGGTCGGTTGTACTGATACTACACTCTGTCCTCTTTTGTGCAGATCCAGGTACCGGCCAGCAGTAGGAATTTTTAGTAGCCGCTATTCATTATTCGGAGACACGAGGTATATTTGTCGGCGTTCGCAGATCCTGAGATTCTTCTCCTAGTTCGTAGAGACTATTTTATATTTTCGCAAAACAGTATACTATTTTTTTCAGCCTATTATTTATAGTTACTTTAGTAGTTCGTGAATTGTGACATCAGACCGTGGAGTAGTCTTAGAGTTATTTATATAATTAGTTCATGGTTCGGTTTATTTAGTTGTTTATCATTTTATATTTGGAGTTATTCATTGGAAACTATTAGATTAAGTTTACTTTAAAATTATTTTATTATGTCTAAATGGATAATCAAAGCAAAGTAGTTAATCGAACTCTAACGTTGGCTTGCCTAGCGAGTGTGATGTTATGCGTCATCACGATCTCTAAGGTTGGGAATTTGGATCGTGACAATGGTAGAGCTCCCTCCCGGAGCTAGGGACATTTTGAGATGTGTGGTCATGGGGGGAAGCCTCTCCTCCGTGGTCATGTTTAGCTGAGCGGTCGGCTGGAGCAGGATGTGTTCCTCCTCCCTTGATGGCAGTTTGTGTATATTGGCTAGGAATATAACAGCATATTGCTCTGGGAAAGTCACCGGGCGAGCTTGTATATTCCGTTTGTTGACTTCCTGGATGCCTTCCAAAAAGATCTTTGTTCTTGATTTTCTGATAGAGTGAGAGCCAGAGATGTCCTCAACTGATATGATTCCGTTATTGTCTCGTGGGTATTTGCTGGTGGGGTTTCTAAATGAGGGGTATGTTGGTAGTTTATAGGCGATGATGGCCATGGTGGGATCACAGGATCGTCTAAGTCTTCTGGCAGTAGAGGGTCGTCGTATGGCGGAGGAGTTTGAATTGATAAGTTCAAAGAGGTGGCTAGTTTGTGTGAGAGGGTCTGTGGGAACGGAGTTGCGAGTGCTAGGTCGTTTTGGAGATTGGCCAGTTGGTTGGATAGATCTAGTGTGGTCATCTCTTGGACTTGGAGTAGTTGTAAGATGTTGGAGTTCTGGACGTTGAGGCGTGACGTCTCTTCTAGGAGTTGTGTGATGGGGCCACTTTCTCCGGTATGTGTATAGATGTAGTTGGTTGTTGTTGAAGTTGGAGTAGTGTTGCAGGGGTTGTTCTATCATGTAATGGTGGGCGTAAGTGTATGTTGTTTGTGGGATTTGAATCATTGGGTAACAAGACAGGGTGTAGAGGTGGTACCGGTAGATGTTGTAGTGTATGGTGCGTTGGTAAGTTGGTTCTTGGGGTTGATATTCTTCCATGGGGTAGTGGTGGAGGTGATGACTATGGCGGTGACAGTGGGGGGAGAGGGAGGGGGGCTGTCGTGGTAGTATGGTGGAAATCTCGGCATGTTGGGGTGACTGATTAGTTATAGGATGTATAGGAGTGGGTGGAGTATGTTGGTACAGTGTGTTATATAGATCATGTGATGTAGTTGGAGAGTTTTCGAATAACTTTTTGATTGCATGTGCCTTGGAAATTAGTTTCCTTAGTTTCTGCGGATTGTGGCGATGTAAAGTGGCTTAAAAGAGGCATGGCATCAAAAGGTGTAGGGGTAGCTACAGTAGTAGGTTGAGCAGATGTCTTATGTATAGTTTCTGGTGTTTGAGGTGGTGTATAGTGAGGGGGTGGTATTAGGTTTTGCAAAGGTTGAGGTTATGTTAAGTTTTGTGGAATTTCGGGGAAAAGTTTGGTGTAGATGTGATGATGGTTATTGGTCTAGTAGTTGAATCTTTTCAGGAGGGGTGCCAGTGGTTGAAGCAAGCAAGCGTGGGAATGTTTTTTGGATTAACAGGAGGTTGATCTTTGAGAATTTCTTTCCTTTTCTTTTATCAAGTTTTGTATTCTTATTGTTATTGTTTGTAGGGTCAACAGGTAGCTTTCCTAAAAAATATAGGGGTGGTATTGTAGAGGATTGCGCGAATGTGGGAGGGGTGGGTCATGTTCAGAGAGAACTTCGAAAGGGTTTCATTAGTGTCGTGGATGCGATTAGTGGCCGATGAGGTGGTGATTGTTGTCGTGGATGCATTAGTGTCCAAAATGGTGCATAGTGAAAAAATAGGGGGATAAGGAGTAGAATAATTGGATTGTGGTAATTTAAGAGGGAAATATGCCTCCCTAAATTCGACCTTGCTCACACGATGTTTCAAACATCTTTCAAAATGTAGATGTTTGAAAAAATTCCAGTAAAAATTTTGATCTAAAATCATTTCGAATCCAATATTAATCAATTCCAAATGATTTTAAATTTTATATTCAACCTCCAAATACTATTCTCAACCATCTCAAACAATACTGCTTCAAAACGACATAAAAATCAGGTTTAAAACTTCAAACTCATTTCAAAGCTTCAAACTTGGTTCAACAATGGTATAACCTCAAAAATTTGATCTAAACATAGTTGGAATCATCTATAAAATTTGAAGAAAAAGAAGAAACGGGAGGAGGAGGAGATCTATGGGGTTTTACGTTTTTCTTGATATTATATTATTTATCCTCAACTGTTAATATTTCCATAATCAGTCCCTAATCACTTGTTGGAATAATAATATTAATAATAATAAATAATAATAAATGGTCATAATAATAATAATAATAATAATAATAATAATAATAATAGAAAATCCGTTCCTCTTTATTTGAGACTCAAGAGGTCCTTTTGCCTCTTTTCTTTTAGAGTCAGTGTCACTGCAAAAGGCCAAAGTCCAAGCAAGTACTACCTATTTCTATCTTTACATGTCTGATAAACTTCCAACATCTATCAACCTGTACGAGGAGCAAGAATCAATGGATCAACACAGTAACCACATGATCATAGAAGTGGCCACCCCCAATACCCATCTTCAACAACCCCAGCAAATTCTCCTTCCCGGAATCAGTGGTGGCGACACCACCAGCAGCGGTGGCGAGGATAACAACAACAACAGCAACAACAACGTAAAATTAGCACCAAAGAAGCGAGCAGAAACATGGGTTCAAGAAGAGACACGAGTGCTCATTAGCCTCCGCAGAGAACTCGACTCACTCTTCAACACTTCAAAATCGAACAAGCACTTGTGGGACCAGATCTCCTTGAAGATGAGGGAAAAGGGGTTTGATAGGTCCCCTACCATGTGTACTGATAAATGGAGGAACTTGTTAAAGGAGTTCAAAAAGGCTAAACACAATCAAGAACCAAATGGGTCTGCTAAGATGTCTTATCATAAGGAGATTGAGGAGATTCTCAAGGCCAGAAACAAAAATTATAAGAACCCTACGCTTAAAGTTGATACCTTTATGCAGTTTTCTCAGAAGGGTATGTATGCCCTATTACTTCTTTATTTTCCCTATTTCAAATATTTTTATCTAGTGTTGGAGTGAAATGCTCCAAATTTAGCCGAATGAATAATTGTGGAGTCATATAGCCAACGCCTATGTTTTGTTGACGCATAGTTGTTGTTTTTCTATATTCAAAGCTTTCTTGAGTTTTAGAAGGTAGAAATTTGAATTCTTGAAACCATTATATGTGCTGATATTTGACCGCTTTATAATTCTGTCCTTTAAATGGTGATCTCTATGCTTTAGAAGGTGGGGAACTACTATCTATGAAAGAAATGTCTTCAATCTGGATATGCTGGTCTTGTTTTGTTTCAGTGATATGCGACTGGGTGACTGATTTCCAAGGTTTTGGTGTTACTTTGAATGTTCAGATGAGTTACATTGGCTGTTATTTTTTATGCTAAGTTTCCGAATGTTCAATTTAATTTAGCTAGTGCAGTTGTTTTTGGTACAAAAAAAAATGTTGCTTTAGTCTGTTGCAAAATTTTGGCAGAAAATATTTGATATGTTTTGTGTAAAACTTTGTTTTGGCGAAACTAGTGGCGGCTAGGTGGGTCTATGGTGAACCTCTAATCTTTGTCGTTATTGATATGGAACTGTGCTTTTCTCCTTGTTAGAAGAAAATAAATTAGTTTTGAATCCTCTGAACTTGGTACCTTTGACTAGCTCTACTTATAGCATGCAGTTTTTTCTTCAGCATGTACTGCTGTTTCCTGCATGTATCGCAGTGCCATTGGATGCTGCTATTTTTCTTGTTTCATTAGGATCTACCTTTCCTTCCGATGACTTGTTGTTCTTTTAGTGCATTTTTCCTTTTGGGGTGTATATAACCCTGATACATTCTTAAAATGATTTGTCTCTATTTCTTTTCGTGGTTCGCATAAAAGTAACTTCTAGATATTGTCAATGCAGGTCTTGACGATACCAGTATAACATTTGGACCTGTCGAAGGTATATTAATTAAGATGGTTTTAGCATGTTCCTCTTCTTTACTATTGACCAGTCGATTTTGCTGACTTACCTCTGGCTTCCCGGCAGTGGATATATATGTCCATCCATCATTGGTCTTTGTCGATTTCTGATACAAGATTCCTGAACTTTTGGATGAGTGTTCATCTCTCATAACTCCCCTGCTTCTGTAGATCGATTCTATAAAGTTGGCAATATTTTGTATTTGATATTATAGATGGAGTAATTGAGATCTGCATGAAGGGCTATACTTAAACATCACCTAATACATTAAATGCTCTGGTTTGTTAAAAAATGGACTGTGAATGGAAATGGACATTGTTAAATAGTGCTGGAGCTAGGATGTGAGAAATGGAGCTGTGGGTGATACATCAAAAGAGGTAATTTAAATTCAAGAAGAATTAAGGAGCTCAGAAAGTAGATGTCTATGGGGTATGCAATCTTGTTATGACTTACAAGAGGTAGTTTTTAAATTCAATACCAGCAGTTATGGGGCTGTGATTCCCCAAATTCTGCTATTTCTTGCTAACTAACTTAAAATGTTATTAGCTAGGAGCAAGTTTTGTTATAGACATGCTACATTTTTATGATAATTAATACAATAACCTTGGGGAGATTTCAAGTAAAGGTGTTGAAGGTCATTACTTTTGATGTTTGGCTCAAAAAAAGAAAAGAAGCTAAAAGTATAAAAATGTTGAAACGATAGCTGTGTTTGGTATGAAGGAAAACATTTTCTGAAAAATGTTTTCTAATTTCTCATGTCTAGTTAGCTTAAATGTTTTGGGAAACATTTTCCTCATGAACTCATTTTCCTCCAATTGGAGGAAAGTGTTTTCTCTATCAAGAGAAGGGAAAACATTAAACGTTTTCCAGAACTCTTTTTCAACCTTCCCTACCATCTTCGCGCATCCCCACCCACCCACCCCACCGTTTACTAGAGGATTCATGTTTAATTATGGTCATCATATATCCTCTCTTTATCCTCTCTTTATGCTATATTCTGAATAAATTCATTGAATATAAATTAAAATAATGCTTAGGCAATCTCCTGATGTGGATTTTGCTTTTATCAAATTGACTCCATTTCTTATTTAAATTTTTATCTGTTCCAATTGGACTAGACCTGAGATGTCTAAAGCATAGTCAACATTTTGTTTGATTGTATTAAACTTTACCTCAATTGACCTTGATGCATATTTAGGATAAAATAGAGAAATCTGATCCTACTTTCTCGTGGAATTGTTTATTTTAGGAGAAGTAGAACAAAGTTGGAATCGCTCTAGTTTCTCTTTATAGAAAGTATAAATGATATGCAGCCAAGGATGTGACATAGTGGTCGATGAAGTGGGAGGAGAACTATGAGGTCTCAGGTTCAAATCCCAGCAGAGGCAAAAATACTAGGTAATTTTTTTCTTGTCTGTCTAAGCATTGGTGCAGAGTTACCCGGTACCAAGCTGGTGGGAGGTAGCAGGTACGTGGTGGAATAGTCGATGTGCGTGCAAGCTGGTCTGGACACCGCTATTATTAAAAAAAGTATAAATGGTATATATCACGAAAACTATGTTATTTTGATCCCGACTAGAGCATCTAATGAGCCCTTATGCAATAGTTGTTATTCTGAAATGGATATTAGGGAGATAACATCTATGAATTGAGTTATATTAAATCAATGGTTCTGGAGGATAGCACTCCGATGTTAAGGATTTCGATAACTGTTAATATCACCACATCTTCCATATCTGTATGGTCAAAGAGGTAAGGAAAAAAATCCACGTCCAAGTTAGGTAATTTCTTGAACAAGGGAAGTGTACATATCAAAAATTGGGACTCTAGCTTCATACTATATATCATGCATTTAATTTACTATATGAGAGATCCATTGTGGCTGATGGTATGGTACACGATGTCCATGCTCCAAACATACCTGTGTTGTTTGCTTGGCTATAAAGTGCTACTGATCAAATGCACCAGGCACTTTATATGTCACACTATTGTATTGTGTCATTCATTGGTCAGAACAGATGGTCTGTTGAGGGCAGCTTTAAAACGGTCGTATTATTGGTTGAATTGGCTTAATCTGATGAGAGTTAATTCAATTGTTCATGAATAGATACAAAATGATCTGAAGCCGTATAATTCCAGATAATCTTACCTTTTAAAAAAAGCGATATACAGTCAGACCTCTCTATAGCAACATCCTTATATAATAGCACTTCACAACACTTCACTATAATAGCCAAATTTTTTCAGAACCAAGTGTCATGTTTTGTTATAATATATGTTCTATATAACAACAATTCGCTATAACATCCAAAAATATCCGGAATAAACGATGTTGTTATAGAGAGGTTTGACTGTAGTTCTAGTTCTAGATATGTACTAGACATTGAGTTTTGGAGCTTTCTCATGTTTTTACATTTAATGCAAAATTATTGTTTTCGGTTTCGTGCTGTCTATAAGAAACTTTTTTGCCCCTCCTAACTACTTTTGTCGGTAGTGCATTACAAAGATATGGATTCCCTATATCTGGGAAGATCACCATCGTTTCTTGTTTTCACTCTATAGTTCCAGTTTTGCTTGTTTGATTGCTGGGTTGGAACTCAGGAGCTGATGCACAGTGGCTATAGGAAGTGACTTCATGCTGCACCTTGGAGCATCATGTGATTTTATGCAACTTGTGAATTCCATAAGCAAATACATATGAGCATAAAAAATCTCCTTTTTTATAACAGTAGTGTCCTGGCCAGCTTGGCTGCTACCTCCCGCCAGTATAGGAATCGGGTAACTCGTTGCACCAAGGCATGGGAAAAAATCACCTAGTATTTTTTGTCTATGCAGGGATTTTAACCCGTTTCTTTTATGGTTTTCACCAAATTCATAGACCGCTAAGCCACACCCTTGGGTGCTCAAATGCTTCCTCATTGTCCTCCCTTCTCAAAGTCGTCGTATTTCTTTGCTGTCAATTTTTTTAGTCACTCTCATCAACAATGTTATGGATTGGTAATTTGTTATCCACGGTTTTGGAAATGGAGAATCGGGCTATGCATCAAAGGCTGCAACATGTGCTGCCACTAATTTGTCTTGTGATATGCATTATCATTTTAGATGCCACAAGTCATGATGGAGAAATTACTGTGATATGTTGTTTATCACATGCTCTTTACTGGTCAAACTCTATTCAAGTTCTGATTCATGATTCTATAACTTTTACCCTTTGATTTCGGAAGTGGATTACATGGGATTTTCAATATATAAGGAACTCTCTCTTATATCTGCTTTCCAGAATCATGAAAAGTCTTTTCTTTGTCCAAAAAGAAAAAAAAAGGAATCATGAAAATCTTTTATCCTACCAATCCTGAATCAATCACTTTGACATTATTCATCACTGCTTTTTGGTGGACTAGCTTCTTTTTCTAAGATTTTTATCCATTAGTTTTAGGTTAGTGTATTATTTAGTGAGTCAACATGAAACTTATAATTCCTTACCTATGTTAATATTCATCCTTCGTTTGTCTTGATATACTCATTTCTAATGAGTGTTATAATGGTATGGTACTTTATGTGGATTCTTCATAATATGCTTAAATTGGCAAAAATCTGCATGTACCCCTACGGATAGGTACCCCATAAATGAATCAATGAAACATAACCCCCTGCTTGATTCCTTTTCTAAGATGATAAAAGATTCTTTCCCTTTGGATCTGAAGCCAGGTACGGAAGCTGAATAATTCCTTTTTATGTGGATAAATGGGAGTCTTCTAAATAAAACTATCTTTACCTAGAAAAAGGTTTTACTTATGGCATCATCAGAAGAGTGGGATGAATATGGTGTATCTATCAGAATCATAAGCTCCAATCCTTAATTGTTAATCTCCAATTTGGTTACCCCTGGTCTTGAACTTCCCGGTAGGAATTAGGATTGTCAGTGATCACAAGAGCTGTTTCGGGGTAATTACATTTTTTAGCCTCCCAAAAAAATTATAGCCGGCAAAGGTATATGTTTTATTTATTAAGTATAAATAATACATATGATATACATATCATATGCACAATCATTGTATATGTTTTATATATTTGGGCTACTGCCTGTAAGGGTGAAAAAAAAAAAACCTGTTGTTTTCGTGCTCTATCATTCATTTGCACTTTATTATGGCAGCTCTGCCGCAGAAATAACTTCTTAAATTCTTGATGTACAGAGAATGGGAGGCCAACTCTTAACTTAGAACACCAGCTGGATCATGATGGGCATCCTCTTGCTATAACAGCTGCAGATGCGGTCACTGCAAGTGGATCACCTTGGAATTGGAGAGAGACGCCTGGAAATGGTTGGTCTTCAAGGAAACATCCCTTTTCCGCTTCAAAAAATGAAGAAAACATTCCATCTCCCAAATAAATGATTGAATTTAGAATTTCAAATAAACTAGGTACTGAAATGCCATTTTAGAGGTGCAATTATCCAATGCTCCATTTATCCTTTTGTTGGGGTGCATTCTGCACAATTCCTGCATTCTCTTCAATTGTACAGGTTTGCAGCAGACGGAGTAACTGTTATAGCATCCACCTCATGACCTGATGTTGAATACTTTTGCACCGACCATCTACCATTTCCGCTTGCTTTTGTTAAGTGGTACCATGGCTGTTCAATTGATATTTTTGAAACATAGAGTTCCGATCGTGATCTTTTGATGATAATCCTATGCTTTCAGAAATTGATTTTGTATTCCCAAGCTCTTTTCCGATTATTCTATTCTTTTCCAGGTGAGCAAAGTAACTCAGCTGAAGGTAGGGTCATTTCAGTCAAGTGGGGTGATTACACAAAAAGAATCGGTATCGATGGCACTACAGATGCCATCAAGCAAGCCATTAAATCTGCTTTTAGGTTAAGGACAGAGCGTGCATTTTGGTTAGAAGATGAACAGAATATTGTTCGAGCACTTGACAGGGATATGCCACTAGGGAGCTACAGCTTGCATGTTGATGAAGGTAACATCATGCTACTACAAATTTATTACTAGCATTGCCCTTCATTATATTGTACCTGGCAATTTAGGAAGGTGACTAGACATAAGACAAATGCTGTTGATAGGGACAGCAAGAGGACAAGCCGGCAAGGGAACCATACCTATGCCTATGCCTCATTTCTACTCCTTGTCGGTTTAGCCATTGACAGTGGGACCTATTACTATTGTTGTTGTGTACGTAGAGTAAATATTGTGATGTGTAATGAATGACTTGGCCACCAAATAGCTTCATAGAACAAACAATAGTGAACTGTTTCTATGATTTATTATGTGTATGACTGAACATATGCTTTAATATGCACACACATATTTTATACATACTCAAGGTGTGGATGGCTTGTCCTCATCAGCTGCTCTGTCTTTGATAGGTGCTCCCTGATCTATAAGTATGTTACAACCTCCTGAAAAGCAGGTTGAACTGGATGCGAAAAGATAAAGGGGATAAAGAGGCCCATTGTCTCCTCAAAATATTTAAGGCTTAGAAGTATGATAGATATAACTGTTGGCCTTGGTATTCAGCATAATACCGTCTAAACTCACTAAATTTATGTAAGAGTTACTTCATCTTCCCTGTTAGCGCTTACATGATGTCGGCTTAGTATCTCAAGTCCATTAAGATATTGCTTCACAATGAGGTGGCCCCTTTTCCCGACCCTCTCCACCAAAAGAAAAAAAGAGAGCCTGATATTATTCTTGCTTACAGGTCTGACAATAAAAGTTTGCATGTATGAGGAGGCAGATCACTTGCCAGTGCACACCGAGGATAAAACCTTCTACACTGCGAATGATTTTCGTGACTTCTTGTCCCACAGAGGCTGGACATGCTTAAGAGAGTACAATGGGTATCGGCATGTAGATATGTTGGATGAGCTTTGCCCTGGTGCAGTCTACCGAGGTGTCAATTGACGATAATAGGGGATACCTTGTCCATCCACGGCTCGTTGGGGTAACTGCATTTGCCAACTTTGTAAGTAACATGATGTCGATAATGCTGTTCTGGAAGTGTAAATGGTAACCTGATATAGTGATATAGTACTGAACAAATTAAATGTACAAGTCAACGAACATGAAACCTTGTTCATATTATTAGTGTCTCCCGATGGTATAATCTTTTTCTTTCATGCTGTTATCTGGACTTCATTTTCATTACATCTCCATTGGCCTAAACCTTGAGACTAGGGGTGGCAAATGGGTGGGTTTGGCTGAATTTGGGCGGGTCAAGATGGGTTAGGTGAATAAATGGGTCATTGCCCGACCCAGCCCAAAGTGTACTTGGGCTAAGATGGGTTGGGTCAAGATGGGTCAAGCCAACCTGTCCAACTTGACCTATGTTTTAGAACCATGTTCATCTTGTAAAAAAAAAAAGTCTTTTACCTTCAAATGTGTAAGTTGAAAAATATTTTGCGGGGAGGGTTGAGATCCCTTTGTTTTGGGTGAGTTTTATGGGTTGTATTTGGGCTGCTTAATGGGACAGAATGGGTTAACTTGGGTTCAGTCTAAATGGACTCATGAGCTAAAATGTTTGTAGCCCAACCCATTAATATCTGGGCGGGTTGAATGAGTTTGGGCTAAATTGTCACCCCTACTTGAGACTAAAGTTATCTAGTATTTGAACCGATGGGAAAGCAGATATCGGAAAGAATAGTCAAGACAGCGCATGTAGGCTCGAACACCATATATATATATATATATATATGGGTAGTAAACAAAAACTAAAATGCTATAACAAGTGTAACGAGAACAAAATGGTTTGAGACAATCTATCCTAGATGCTTTTATGACAAAATACCAAGTTTGGTATATAGTAGTTGTGCTTCAACGATCAGTTATACGTACTTGACAAGCAGAGTGTATTTTATATTTTAAAGTATCAAATCCATGGTACTTGTAACGTGTTAGTGTTTAAGTTTAACTGCTAAGTTATATCAATTTGACACTTGAGTCTTTTTCTTGTACTCGTCCTCTTTATAAAGAAAATTAGAGAATATGAAAATGGTGTTATAAAATAACGACCGTAAAATAAATAAATTAAAGACAAGTATAGAGATAAACTGATATATTATTGAATGTTCAAATTGATGTACATAATGAACTGAAAACTCCTCTATTTATAGAAAAAAGGAAGCAGTTGCGAGGCTTTTCAGGAAGCAGCTGCAAGGATTTGCATGAGCTGCTTGTAAGTTGTCTGCATGAGCTGCTTGCAACCTGCTTGTTTAATAAGAAGTTGCAACAAATCATTTCATTGAGTTGCTAGCAACGTGCCTGCATCAGCTGCTTGTAGATAAACTTCAATAGAGTACTAAATGGATAATCTTCTTCAGGAAGATAATCTATAGAGGAATAATAAATTGACATGCACAATATAATAATTTCATAACACTCCCCTTTGGATGTTCATTAAAGATAATGTGTCTCGTTAAAACCTTACTAGAAAAAATTCGGTGGGAAAAAACCTAGTGAAGGAAAAAGAGTACACATATTTAGTAATACGCATTTCGAGCTGCCTCATTAAAAACCTTACAAGAAAAACCCAATGAGAAAAACCTTAGTAAGGAAAAAAGAGTACAGCGCGTAGTTCACTCCCCCTAATGGAAACCTTGTTTCAAATATTTGAATTTCCGTATTCCAATCTTGTATACCATTTTTTCAAAAGTTGAAGTTGACTTAGTGAACTTAATATGCAGGATTGTCACTTGAACGGATTTGTTGTACATCTATGTCACCATTTTTCTGAAGATCATGTGTGTAGAATAATTTTGGTGAAATGTGCTTCGTTATATCTCCTTTTATAAATCCTCCCTTCAATTGGGTTATGCATGGAGCATTGTCTTCGTATAAAATTGTGGGCCTTTTCTTATATTCCAAACAACATTTTTCTCGAATAAAATGAATTATTGATCTCAACCATACGCATTCCCTACTTGCTTCATGAATAGCTATTATCTCAGCATGATTTGAAGAAGTAGCAACAATAGATTGCTTTGTGGAGCGCCATGATATGACAGTACCTCCATAAGTAAATACGTACCCGGTTTGAGATCGAGCTTTATGGGGATCAGATAAATAACCTGCATCTGCATAACCAACAAGATCTGCACTATCTTTGTTAGCATAAAACAAACTCATATCAAGAGTTCCCTTTAAATATCGCAATATATGCTTAATCCCGTTCCAATGTCTCCGTGTATGAGAAGAACTATATCTTGCTAGTAAATTAACAGAAAATGATATGTCAGGCCTTGTAGCATTAGCAAAATACATTAGTGCACCAATTGCACTAAGATAGGGTACTTCGGGACCAAGGAGTTCCTCATCCTCTTCTGGAGGTCGGAACGGGTCCTTATTCACTTCAAGTGATCGAACAACCATTGGCGTACTCAATGCGTGTGCTTTATCCATGTAAAAGCGTTTTAAGATCTTTTCTGTATAGGCAGATTGATGGATAAAGATCTCGTCTGCTAAATATTCAATTTGCAGACCAAGACAAAGTTGTCTTTCCAGGATCTTTCATCTCAAACTTTTTCTTAAGATATTTAATTGCCTTTTGGAGCTCTTCTGGAGTTCCAACAAGATTGATGTCATCAACATAAACAACAAGTATAACAAATTCTGATGCCATTTTCTTTATAAAATACATGGACAAATAACATCATTTATGTAACCTTTTTTCAGCAAATATTCACTAAGGCGATTATACCACATGCGCCAGATTGCTTTAAACCGTGCAAATATGTTTGTAATCTGATTGAATACATTTCCCGAGATTTTGAATTTTCTTCGGGCATTTTAAATCCTTCAGGGATTTTAAAAATTTCATTATCAAGTGACCCGTACAGATAAGCTGTAACCACATCCATTAGATGTATTTCAAGCCTTTCATGTAAGGCTAAACTGATGAGATATGGAAATGTTATGGCATCCATAACGGGTGAATATGTTTCTTCATAATCGACTCCAGGTCATTGTGAGAATCCCTGTGCGACAAGGCAAGCCTTGTATCTTTCAACTTCATATTTATTATTTCTTTTCCGCACAAAAACTCATTTATGACCAACTGGCTTTATACCAACAGGTGTTTGGACTACTGGTCCAAAGACCTTTCTTTTAGCAAGTGACTTCAATTCCGATTGAATTGCCTCATGCTATTTTGACCAATCAGATCTTTGTCGACATTCTTCGACAGGTCGGGGTTCAAGATCTTTGTTATCTTGCATAATGTTTGGTGCAACATTATATGCAAAAATATTATCCACCAGTATTTCAGATCGATTTAAATTAATCCCATTACCAGTAGAACTTAATAAAATTTCTTCACTCACTTGAGTCTCGGGTTCATTGATTTCTTCAGGAATCTCAGAACTAATCAGACCTTGGGCCTCTTCAGGAGATCCCTTCATAGTATTGTTTTGATCATTTGTCGATTTTCTTTTTCTAGGATTTCGATCCTTAGAACCCAAAGGCCTACCACGCTTCAGGTGTACTTTGGGTTTACTAGCTATCATGCTAGTAGATGGTCCTGCCGGGACAACAATTCGGATAGGCACATTCTCTGCAGGGATATGTGGCTTAGTTATCCTTTTCAAATCAGTAAATGCGTCTGGCATTTGATTTGCTATATTCTGGACCTCCTGATTACATATAAGGGTACGTGGATCATAATGAGATAATGATGAAACTTTCCACACAATTTCTCTTTTGATTTCCTTTTTCTCTCCCCCTAATTGTAGGAAATTTATTTCATCAAATCGACAATCTGCAAATCAAGCAGTAAATAAATCTCCCATCAATGGTTCAAGATAACGAATAATAGAGGGTGATTCAAACCCAATATATATTCCTAGCCTTCTCTGTGGGCCCATCTTACTACGCTGTGGTGGTGCTACTGGCACATATACAGCGCATCCAAAATTCGTAGATGGGCAATATTTGGTTCATGACCAAAAACTAATTGTGACACAGATTATTTATTATAACGTGTCGGTATGAGACGAATAAATGATGATGCATGCAAGATAACATGGCCCCAAACTGTAGTGGGCAATTTTGTTTTCATAAGTAGTGATCTTGCTATCAACTGCAGACGTTTAATAAATGACTTTGAAAGGCCATTTTGAGTATGAACATAAGCTATAGGATGTTCAACTGTTATCCCAATTGATAGACAATAATCATGAAAAGCTTGAGATGAAAATTCTCCAGCATTATATAGGCGAATATCCTTTATAGGATAATCTGGGAATTATGCCCTTAATCGAATTATTTGGGTTAATAGCTTTGCAAACGTCAGGTTGTGAGATGATAGTAGGCACACATGAGACCATCTTGAAGATGCATCTATTAGGATCATACAATATCTAAACAACCCACTTGATGGTGAATAGATCCACATATATCCCCATGTATACGCTCTAAAAAGGCATGGGATTCCATGCCAACCTTCATTGGTAATGGCCTAGTGATCATTTTTCCTTGATAACAAGCATCACAAGAAAATTCATCATTTGTAAGAATCTTCAGGTTCTTTAGTGGATGCCCACTTGAATTTTCAATAATTCGTCTCATCATTATTGATCCAGGATGGCCCAAACGGCCATGCCAAAGCACAAAAGTATTTGATGTTTTAGACGTCAATACCACACAAGAAGATAGGTTACTTTGTGTGATACCCAATTTTCGAGCGTTGTCTCAATAGAAGAACCTGGTTCTTCTTGATGTTCCAACTACTACTGTTGCGGAATAATAAAAGAAGTAAAGTAAAAACACAGAGATTTTTACGTGGAAAACACCTGGCTCAAAAGGTGAAAAAACCACGACCTACTCCTCAGTAAGATTTGCTCAAACTCTTCACTAAAACTCTGAGCCAAACGGACTTACAAAATAAACTCTTTTGTAATCCTAGGACTAAATCTAATCCCCTCGTAGTAACTAGCCCCTAGCTAATTTCTACAAGCTTCAAGTTAACTCTAACTTGAACAATGCGTACCTATTACAATTGCTTCTATGAAAGCTGAAAAGATACAACATTAAAACTCCTACTACAAATAACTAGACTCGAAAGACAAATAGATGAAACTGGTTCTTCTAGCTGGTCTGTAGCCTTTGTATCGCACAATAATTCTGCTTGCAAAATATCTGGGAATTTTTCTTTCAGATCTTGATTCACTTCTGCACTTGTGCGTTCTTTATTCAAGCAAGAATACTTCAATTATTTATAAATTCAGTTGTTGAGGTTGTCGTTCAGTTCTGGTACAATTATACCTGGGAGAACGAATTCGTATTAAACTCAACTTCCTTCATTCGTTACTGTCCTTGCTGAATTCAACTTATATTATCTTATCAATTTGTAACCTTTTCGCATTAGAAGACACTCTACTTGTTCATTGATACTTCACAATCACATTCATCTCCTATGCATATAAGGTTTCTGTGCCAACACGTCAGGTCAAGTATGTGTGCTCTGATGGACCTGGTTCAACTGGTCAGACATTTGTCAATCTTCAAAACTATGCAGTGACTTGGTCAACAAATTCCCCCTTTTTGATGATGACAAACTCTGTGCTTCTCCCTGTATACAACTCAAACACTTTGAATGTTTTTTAAATTTATCATAGAGAAACCAGGTTCATTAGGTTATAAATATCACTTGAAATATAAAAGAACTTTTCTTCCCCCTTTTGGCATCATCGAAAAGTTTGCAAAATGATAAACTCACCAGTGTGGTTAACAATTACTCATGGCCATTGAGGCAACTGCAGGTGCAAACGTGATTAATCATCATAATAAACCGATAAATGTAAGCTATCTAAGAAATTGAGACAAGTCAATAACAAAACAAAAAAAAATTATTGATTAGGAACGTACATCAAACACCATACAAACAAAACAAAAACTGCCATAACCATGAGCAAAAAAGAATAAAAACAAACGAAAAAGAACAACTCATCTAAAAAGGGGTTTTGGAAGCTCTGGACAGCCTAAGGATGGGAAGGTGCAGAGGAGGTTGTGGTCTTGGTTTGTAGAAGAGAAAGCATATGATTAAGAACACCCTCGTTCTTTTCCTTCTCTTTTGCTAATTCAGCCCTGAGAGCATCCCGCTCAGCTTCAACCTCAATCAAACGAGATTTCAAACGAAGGATCTCCATATCTTTGATCTCGCTTTCCTGCACCAGAGTTCTGACTTTGCTGTTGACAGGCTGCTTCCTAGATGAACCAGTTTCATCTGCAGGAACATTGACAGTATAATCGCAAGTCAGCAAAGTATCCTTCCCAAAATAGTCCTTGGCAATAGCCATCTCAGCCTTTTTCACAGGAACATCAAAATGAGCAAGCACAACAGTTAGAATAAAGCCATATGAAATTACATGTGCTTTTGTTCCATTCACAACTCTGTCCAAGAGTTGGATGATGAAGGCTGGCCAATTTATCTGCTTACCCTTATACAAACATTCCGTCAAGGTCAGATCCATATAGTTGGCTATGTGCCTTCTTTCTTGTCTTGGCAGCAAGAACTTGATGACAAACTCGAAGAGCAACTTGTGTTATGGCTTCATTTCACTTTTGTAGACTGACCTGGGTTCAATTTCTCTTTCATTGTCACTGAAGAATCTAGTAATATTGATTGCTGAGGCCATCCCATCCAAACTAGGCCATCTTTGCCTCGTGTAATCCTCGTAGCCCTCAGCAGGAATTTGCAGGATTTCTCCTAGTTCTTTAGCATCAACGGAGACTTGAATTCCTTTGACTGTGGTAGTGACCCTGCCGTCTTTGACCACTGCATTACCCATGAATTCCACCAGTTCAGCTCTAGCCAACCTTCCTTCAATATGAAGAACCATGTTCTCCCACCCCTGATCATCCAGTGTGTCCAGCAGGTATCTCATCCCAGATTCCTCAAGATCCTTCACCAACTTTCCCTTTAGAATTGTTCTTTTTCCAAACAAGGTGATTTTGTCAGTCACCTCACCAACTTCCCCCTCATCTTCTCCACTCCACTCTCTATCATCATCTTTCTCAACAACCTTCACTTTTCTTGCCTTGGACCTGGTCCTTTTAACAGTTCTTGTAGGTGTAGCAGATACTTTAGCTGAATTCTTTGAAGAAGCCTTAGCCCTTTTTTGATTTTGGTGCCTCAACCACAACAGGAGTAGTCTGCTCCTCATGAAGGACCAGGTCCATCGTATCCTCTTCAACTACAACAGTCTCCACAGGCTCTCCTACTTTAGCCTTTCCCTTTGCAACTCTCTTTTTATTGCTCTCAAGCAGAGCCTTCTCAAACAGTTCTTCTTCCTCTCTCACAGCACTACGTGTAGCACGCACCTTAGGAACAGGAACATCAGCAACTACATAAACTTTTCTCTTTTTGGAAGAAACTAGGTTAGTAGCCTTATTGGAATTCTGAGTCCTCCTTTTCTTGGGGTTATAGGACTCCCCCATTTTCCTTAGCCTGTCAGCTAATGTCTCGTCCCCAGATGAACCAGGTTCATCTACTCCTTTCTTTAAGCTTGCTAGACCTGCCACTGCTTCCTCGACTACACTTCCCCCTAACTCTGTGATATCTTCTCCAACCTTCTCAGGAATGGGACCACAAATAGTCAATGTAGTACCATCCTCCCCAAATCCCTTCCCCTCAAGAACTTTACCTTTTTCTGACTTTCTTTGCCTACTAGGCACTTCAACATCCACTACCGACCCAACCAGAACAAACATGTTTTCAGCATTAGCAGACTCAGAAATTTCCTCGAGATTACCTTGTTCAGAATTTGATGAACCACATAATTCATCCTCGTTGGCTGATTTAAAAGATTCACTTGATGATTCAGAATTCTTATCCTTTTCAGCCTGCAAAATTGCTTCCAGAATTTTTCACGTGACCTAGAACCCACTGATAGCAAATTCCTTGCTCAATTTTTCAGAAGTCGCCCCAAATATAATATCATCCACATATATTTTCACAAACAGGAGATCCTTACCCTTTTCCCTTAAGAAAAAGGTACTGTCAATTTTGCCTCGTTTGTACTCATGTTCTAGCAGGAATTTTGATAATCGTTCGTACCATGCTCTTGGTGCTTGTTTGAGACCATATAGAGCCTTTTCGAGTTTGTATACGTGGTTAGGTGACTCCTTTATTTCAAAACCTGGAGGCTTCTTGACAAATACATCTTCCTTCAGATAGCCATTGAGAAAGGCACTCTTCACATCCATCTGATAAAGAGTGAATTCCATGTGTGCAGCAAATGCTATAAGAAGTCTGATTGCCTCCAGTCTTGCCACAGGGGAAAAGGTCTCATCATATTCAATTCCTTCTTCTTGACTATACCCTTGAACAACTAGTCTTGCCTTATTCCTTGTAACAGTTCCATCCTCATCGAGCTTGTTCCTGAAGACCCACTTGGTGCCAATCACTGATCTGTCTAGTGGCCTGGGTACCAAGTGCCATACTTGACTTCTTTCAAACTGATTCAGCTCTTCTTGCATGGCATTTACCCAATCAACATCTTGTAGGGCTTCCCCCAATGTTTTTTGGTTCGATCATGGATAGAAAGGCATTAAACGCACACATATGTTTCAAGGATGATCTTGTTTTGATTCCGGATGTCAAATCTGTTATGATGTTCTCAAGAGGGTGAGAACTCTGATATCTGTGTAGTTTGGGTACCAGCTGTTCATTCCTAGACAATTCCATGGTGTCTTGTTGCTGTGGAGCAGGATCAGGGCCATGTTGCATATGTTGAATTCCCCCTGTATGTTGCTTGGGGTAGTTGAACCTGGTCCATCACCTGTTCCACCTTCCATGTTTGCTTCAATGTGATCACTGCTTCTCACCAGTCCAAGCTCCTCATCTTCTGGTTCCTGTCTCTCAGCAAGAGTGTTAGTTTCATCAAAGACAACATGTACAATTTCTTCTTCACACATAGTTCTTTTATTATATACTTTATAAACTTTGCTATGTGATGAATATCCCAGGAATACTCCCTCATCACTTCTGGGGTCAAATTTTCCTAGGGAAGTTTTGCCATTGTTATGCACAAAATACTTGCATCCAAAAGCCCTAAAGTGGGATATGTTGGGCTTTCTCCCTTTAAGTAATTCATAGGGAGTTTTCTCTACCATAGGTTTNACAAAACACTTGCATCCAAAAGCCCTAAAGTGGGATATGTTGGGCTTTCTCCCTTTAAGTAATTCATAGGGAGTTTTCTCTACCATAGGTTTGTTCATGCATCTATTGATTATGTAACAAGCAGTATTTATTGCTTCATCCCAGAAGATTTGAGGTAGTTTGCTAGATAGAAGCATGGTTCTTGCCATGTCTTCAAGAGTTCTATTTTTCCTTTCAACAACCTCATTTTGCTGTGGGGTTCTAGGAGCAAAAAAGTTATGATTAACACNAATCATCAACTAGCACCATCACATATATCTTACCACCTCTACTCAGAGTTCTCATAGGACCACTCCTGGTGGTACCGACTATTTTCTTACTTTTGAAAGAGGACCTTAGTTGCTTCCCCCTGGCACATGCCTCACAAACTTTGTCCTCCTTGAACTTAATGTTAGGAAGTCCTACCACTAAGTCCTTAGAGACTAGTTTGTTAAGCTGAGTTAGACTCGCATGACCAAGTCGTTTGTGCCACAGGAGGAGATCATTGTCCAACACACTTAGGCAAGTGAGTTTATTTTCAGACAGTGTGGACAAGTCTATGACATAGATGTTATTCATTCTTTTTACCTGCAAAACAATCTTGTCAGTAAGCAATTTAATCACAAATCATTTTGTGGAAGTAAAAGCAACCAGGTTACCTCTGTCACACAATTGTGATAC
>MDKI01028370.1:0-24967 GCA_005239505.1 Nicotiana paniculata | reverse complement strand
TAAGGAGGAATGAAAATGGGCTGAGTGCCCGGCAACAAGTCAATGCCGAAATCAATGTCTCTAACGGGTGGAATACCCGGATGATCAGCTGGAAATACATCAGAATAATCCCTGACAACTGGAACTGACTCAACTGTAGGGGTCTCAGTACTAACATCTCTCACATAAGCCAAATATGCATCACACCCCTTTCCAACCATCCGTTGAGCCTGAAGAAAAGAAATGACTCGGCGGGGAGTATACTCCAAGGAATCTCTCCACTCTAACCTCGAAAATCCTGGGATAGCCAGCGTCACGGTCTTGGTGTGACAGTCAAGAATAGCATAATAGAGAGACAACCAGTCCATACCCAATATAACATCGAAATCTACCATACTGAGTAGCAGCAAATCAGCTCTGGTCTCAAAACCACTAATAGTAATCAAACATGACCGATATACGCGGTCCACAACGAGAGAATCTCCCACCGGAGTAGAAACATAAACAAGGCAACTCAAAGATTCCCGGGCTATCCCCAGATGTGAAGAAAAATAGGAAGACACATATAAATATGTAGAGCCAGGGTCAAATAATACCAATACATCCCTATGACAAAGGGGAACAATACCTATAATGACTGAATCTGAAGCAATGGCCTCGAACCGGGCCGGAAGTGCATAGTACCTGGCCTGGCCTCCCCCTCTAGGGCGACCTCGACCTCCCCGACCTCCACCTCGAGCTGGCTGAGGTGGTGGGGTAGCAACTGAGGCTGGAAGAATAGTTGGAGGACCTGGTGGAAGACGTGGAGCCTTATAAATCTGAGGGGGTGCACCCTGATAAGTCTGAGTTGGTGCACCCCTCCTCGTTCTGGGGAAATCTCTGATCATATGATTAGGGTCACCACACTCAAAGCAACCCCTCGGAGGACGTGGCCGACGCTGTTGACTTTGAACTGGCCTGCTGGGCTGACCAGTGATAGCACCTCGAGCGGGAGGCACCTAAGATACGGGTGGTACATAATAAGGCTCCTGAGGTCTAGGAGGAGCTGGAATACCGCTGGCTACTAGAAGAGTTGAATGAACAGGGTGACTCACAAAACCCCTACCATAACGTGCTGCTGGTGCACGGGCTCCTGAAAATGACCAGTCTCTCTAGACCTCTTGGCCTCTCTCTCCTCCCTGTCCCGGGCTAACATAGTCTCAATCCTCCTGGCAATACTCATGGCATACTGGTAAGTAATATCGGTCTCCAGCTCTCTGGCCATGCTGGTCCGAATATTGGGGTGGAGTCCCTCAATAAAGCGCCGAACCCTCTCTCTAACAGTGAAAACCAAAGCTGGTGCATGGCGAGCCAATCACTGAAACGGACTACATACTCTGACAAAGTCATGGCACCCTGGCGTAGCTGCTCAAACTCTGCACGCCAAGCATCCCTGAAGCTCTGAGGGAATAACTCAAGTAAGAACATCTCGAAAAACTGAGCCCAAGTAAGCGAAGCTGCCTCGTTCGGGCTACTAAGCTAGAAAGCACACCACCACTGATAAGCTGCTCCCCTCAGCTGGAAAGCAGTGAAAGAAACCCCACTCGTCTCTACAACACCCATAGTGCGAAGAATGCGATGACACCCCTCAAGAAAACCCAGGGCGTCATCCGAAGCTAGTCCGCTGAACTCAGGTGGGTGATACTTCTTGTACCTCTCAAGTCGGAGCTACTCTGCCTCTGGAACATCTATCCTAGTCTCATGTTGAGTTGGAGCTGCTGGGGGCATAGGAATATACTCCGGGACCTGCCCAATAGGAACTCTCTGCTCAGGAGTACGGGCCACGGGAGTCTGTGTCCCTCCTCCGACCTGGGATGTAGCTGGATCTATCGGGAGTAGACCCGCCTGAGACAGAGTATTGAAGGCACTCAAGAACTGGGCCAATGTATCCTTTAGGTCTGGAGTAACAGTAGGGACCTCCTGTGCCCCTCCAACTATAGCTGCCGGGGGCTCCTCAGCCTCTTCTCTAGTCGGTGCTCGGGCTACACCGCGTGCTCGTCCCCTGCCCTGGCCCCTGGCTTTGGTAGCTCTGAATAGGGGCTCGGGTGCCTGGTCATCAGTACATATGGTATGGGTACGAACCATCTGCAAGCAAGAATAGAATAGAGTTTAAGAATTTGATGACAGTAACTAGCACGATAAGGAATTCCAAAGAATTTGATTGTTCTTAACAGTTACATAGCCTCTCAAAGATAGATACAGACGTCTCCGCACCGATCCGCGAGACTCTAATAAACCGTCTTGTGACTCATGACTCCTATGAACCTAGACGCTCTGATAGCAACTTCTCATGTCCCAATTTACCCTCCAAAAGGTATCGTAACGGCACCTAGTCTCTATGACTAGGTAAGCCTAAAATTTGCAGAATTGACAGAATCAATAAAATAAAGACAGAAAAGATATCAAGTAGATGTAATGTAGCTGCTCAGCATATACATTTATACTTCCCAAATACCCGTAATGTCACCATAGTCACAAGCTCTTTACTAAATGTAGCTCTATACAGTGAAACAGCAGAAAAATACACAAGTCTTCTATGCCTATAATAGAGTAGAAGGGGACTCGTGGGATTCAGCGGACGTGGCAGAACTACCTCGCGGTCTCCTGGATGTTGGTAGACGACTCCTAACCATGAAACTGGGTGCTGGTATCTGGATCTGCACATGGGGAAAACATGCGCAGGAAAGGGCGTGGGTACTCTACATTCGGTACTCCGTAAGTGCGAAGCCTAACCCTAGTCAAGTAGTGACGAGGTCAGGTTAAGGCCCTACTGAGTTTATAAGAACAAGTCAATATATATAATTTTAAAAATAGTGAAATGCAGATAAGCAATGATAAAAGGATTAACGAACACGGAAAGGTTTAATAACAGAAAGGGAGCCCTCGGCTCAGCACAACATATATCTCAACAGTAAACGTGCAATGCAGTACACGGAAAAAGCTCTCGGATCTCGGTCCGTAGTCCCAATTTAAATATGCTATGTAGTACAGGGGGAAAGCTCCCGGATCTCGATCCGTAGTCCCAATTTAAATATGAAATGCAGTACAGGGGGAAAGCTCCCGGATCTCGGTCCGCAGTCCCAATTTAAATATGCAAAACAGAAGTACGTCAATTATAGCTCAACTAAAGTCCAGGAAGAACGACATATAAGAATAGAGTAAAACTGCCTAAGCATGATGTGACTAGTAGCAAATAAGGGGAAATCAAGTCAGAACAGGTAGGCATGCTTACACTTAGGCTATCTACTCAATTAAGATAGGAAACAGTAATATATGAATGAAAATGAGCGTTTTCATGGGAGAAAAATAGGATTTTAGCAACAATGACCCGTGTACGCACTCGTCACCTCGCGTACACGGCGTCCACATAACAAAATCAGTATAAAAATGCCTAAGGGAAGATCCCCAACACAGAATTAGGCAAGCCACTTACCTAGACTGCGCTAATCAACTCAATACCAAGCTCTTGCCACGAGTATCTCACTCCGGGTGGCCCAAATCTATTCAAATCGATTTCATGGTTTAAATATCACTTCAAGGGAACAAAATAGCTAATTATTTATAAGCTAATACGCGAATTTAGGAAATTCGCCCAAAAAGTCCCCCGGGTCCACATCTCAGAATTGGGTAAAATTTATATATTCCGGACACCCATTAACTCACGAGTCTAACCATATAAGAATTTCTCAAATCGGAGGTCAATTACCCAATCAAAACTCAAAAATTCGGTCTATGAAGTTCATCCAATTTTTCCCATAATTTTCGAAATTAAAGGTTGGATTTAAGATTGGAATCATGAAAATTGATCTATAATGGATAGAAATCACTTCCCAAGTTACCCGGGTGCACAAGTCTTCAAAAATCGCCCTTCCCGAGCTCTCAAATTCGAAAATATGGAAAATAGCATAAACCCTTGGATTTGAGGTTTTAATATTCTGCCCAGGCATTTGCCTTATGCGATCGCGTACAATGAGTCACAATCGTGGAGAGAAATGAAACACGTGACTGAAATTCCTTCATCGCGATCGCGATTAAAGGTCTGCGATCGCGGACCTTCTGACCCTACAGCAATGCGATCGCGGCGGAGGCCACGCGACCGCATAGAGAAAAACACTGCACCTTCCCCAGCCTTAGGATACCTTACGCGATCGCGATCCTAGGCGTGCGATCGCGTAGACCAACCGAACAGAACAATGCGATCGCGGCTGGACTTGTGCGATCGCGAAGCACAATATATGACCACCTCCACCTAACACTACACAATCGCGGACTTATTCACGCGATCGCACTCAACTGCTACTGTAAAACCAGAAGAAGAAAAAAACCAGCAAAGGACTTAGGCCAAAATATGCCCGTTTGGGCACCCGAGGCACCCGAGGCACCCGAGGCACCCGAGACCTCAACCAAACCTACCAACCAACCCTAATACCTCATTCAAACTTTATCTAGCCTTAAAAACACATCTCATAACATCAAAATCATCAATTATGCACAGATTCAAGCCTAAGAACTTAAGAAATTTCTAGAATTCACATCAGATGCCGAAACATGTCTAAACTTATCCGAATGACCTCAAATTTTTCACACAGGTCATAAACGACATTACAGACCTGTTATCCCTTTCGGAACTCTATTCCGAGTCTGATATCAAAATCTCACCTATCGACCGAAATCGCCGAATTTCTAACATTTCGCCAATTCAAGCCTACAACCGACCTCGAAAACACATTCCGAGCATGCTCCTAACCCCCAAAATCACCCAACGGAGCTAACGGAGTCAACAGAATTCCATTCCGGATCCGTATTCACACAGCTCTAGCTACGGCCAGATTTCTAAAGCTAAATTCCACATTTATGGACTATGTGTCCAAAATCACCCCGGACTTCATCACTCAACGCTCCGACAAGTTCCAATAACATAAATAGATATGGGAGAAGCGGTAAATAGGGGATCGGGGCGCAAATTCTTAAAATGACCGACCGGGTCGTTACAAAGTCCAATGCACATGATGCAAATCAAATGTAGCCTACTAGGGATATTCATTGTTTGTGGCTTGTTCTTCTAAGTTTTGAAATCTTAAAGGAGTTGGTATCTAGACCTGTCTTACCCGGGACGACAAGACGAGCCGAGGAGAGTCAAGCATCACCAGATGTAGAACAGCATTGGCTAGCTAACGGCTCTCCCGCCTAATCATGTGTGAATAAATCCTTCACCAGAAGCTGGTAGGCTAACTGGCTTTATCTCAAGATAGAAATTTTTGTGATGATGGTAGGCAAGCACAACATAACTACCTATAAGAAGACTCGGAGGGGTGCGAGAGAGGATACAGTTTATATCACAGTTCAAATAAATATTAAAGCGGTAAATAAGCAAAAATAGCACATTAGGCTTCCAAACACAATAATATTCAAAACATGATAAAAGCAAAACAAGAGTCAATATACAAAGCTCGAATTCTTATTAATTGTCCCCAGCAGAGTCGTCAGAGCTGTCACACCTCTTTTTTTTTTACGCAACCTTATTACGTGGTTGAGTTAGAAGAGTTTTTCCAATTAAAGTGACGTTTTGAAAAGAGATTATTTATTATTTAGAGTCGCCACTTGGAATTGAGTTTTGGTTTTCCAAGTCACCTTGTATTGAATCCCTTATCAAAAGGAAGACTTGACTCCTAATTTATGGCCTACGAAACAGAAGACTGAGTAAGGAATTCTGTTAACCGAGAGGAAAGTATAAGGTACCTCTCGAGTCCCATGGTTCTAGCACGGTCGCTTTTATTGACTAATGTAAGGCTTAAATCAATTTTTAGTTATTCTTGTATTTTAATTAATTATGGATTATTTATTACCGCTTAATTAATTATTATATTTTATTAATTGTGTTCACAAAGATACGGTACGCACACAAGGTACTTAATTAAAAAAAATTTATTATATATTTTTATTAATTGTGTTTACCAAGCTGCGGGACACATACAAGGTACTTCTTTTAAATTAAATGTTAAACCAAAATACGGAATGTACACATGAATATAACATAATTATTTTAAATCTAAAGAGCATCGAGATGCGGAATGCGCACATGATCCTTTTATTATTTAAGCATATCAATCCAAGGTTCGGGTATGAACATATGGGCTAATATTCAAAGTACATCTAAAGTTTTTCTTGTGTTTTAAAATATTTAAATTATTTTCAGATTCGAGACATCTTAATAATAATAAATTATAAAAATAGACATCTTAATTTCTTATCTTTCTATTGCCCTTGTTTTAATGCCATTAATTACGATGGTTATACTAGAATAGAATCTCTCTGTTTAAACTATATATTTCACTTTTCTTAATGTGTCGATTGTTAAGTGATACTCAAGACATTCGCATATCTAAAGATCCTTGGCAGGCGTATGCACACCAAGAAATTGGATGCGGCAGTTAATAAGGAGAAGAGTAAACTTGACTTGAAAAGATACTCGTATCCTTTTGTCCATAATTCCCAGCAAAATGTGAAATCAGTGGTATTTATTAAAATTATTTTGCTAAAGTTGCGTGAACACGTACCTTGATTAATTTTGGGAATCGCAATTATATCACGTGAACGTGTACACAATCACAATAATTTCTTATTAATCACGCCTAAAGCAAGCTGTGATGCTTATTATTTTTCCTAAACTTGGAGATTATTGTAGTCAGTGGATGCAGAGTAAAACTATGTACTATTAAAGTTCTAGCAAAAAGCAGATAATTTCCACGGACTGAATAACTTATATCGCATATCAATGACCAATGAGGAGGTTAACTGTGTTATCAAAATACGTGGCATCAAATTCGGTTGATTAAATTCTTAAATAATATTACAAAATGAAGTTGCAGACCACCAATATTAGAATGAATTTTCAGCAACATAGTTCTTACAATCAATAATATGTCATGATAATGAGTATTTGTGAGACTTGATTTCTGTGTATGACCCAGGCAACGATAATCTTATAAATCTAAGGCAATTAGCACTAGAAGTGGATATATGCATTATTAGTGAATTACAATAAATCAACTAAGGAATTCCCAAGATTAATGTCGATTGACCAAACGAAACTTCCACTTCCATGAATATCCTAACTGCTGAAATTATTAACGTAAAAATATATAATCCATTTGAATACAGAATCTACCTCAACAACTGAAAATAGAATAATCTGACCAAACCTAATAACTTAACATAATAAGCTCAAGAACACCACAAATGGACCAACAAATTGAAAGCACGTATACGACATGATAACGGAGACGCAAAGAATCAAACTAAAACATTCACGAAAGCACAATAAATACATGAAATAATCTTAAAGTGAGAGAGGAACATTTATTATTAATGAATAAAGCCGAATATTTGCAACTCAATCGGAGTAACAAATCAATAATCGTTGGACTGAAACACCGAAATTGTGAGCCGAAACCTCGAATCGACACCGGAAACCTCGACTCCTCAACCTCAAACCGATCTCAAACTAAACCCATTTTTTGCTTCACGTGCTTCTTATCCAATTCAAACTTAGACCAAAGAAACTTATATTTAAAGTGAAATCTATATATTAGAAAAATGGAAATAAATTGTTTTTATCTTCTATTTCTTTTCGTCCGTTTTCCTTTCTCTTTTTTGTCTCACTTTTCTAACTTCTTTTCTACTTTCTTTCTTCTTCTTTTTTTGCCTTTTTTTTTCTTCTTTTTTTCTTTAATATGTATACCCAATATATATATATATATATATATATAGAATATGTGTGATGAATGGAGGAGTTAGAGTTGAAGTGGGAGTGAGAGAATGAGATTGAGAGACGTGAGGCTAAGAAAAAGAGATTTTGGGAGTTTTTCAAAAGGGAACTTATGAGATTGGATTGTTAGCTAATTTTTAAAAAAAATCAGATTTTTTTTTTGATAAAGTTTGTTATCAACAAATTTTATCCTAACGTAGCTTCAAATTTATTTTTTATCGTTAGTTTGCTTAGTTTTTGTAGTTACTTCTTTTAATTCTTTTCGTTAGTTTTTTTTTTTTGTTTAACCCTTTTTTTTTAACTCTTAGATAAAAGATGGTAAAGTGTATACACACACACACATACACACACACACACACACACACACACACATATATATATATATATATAACCAACTTACTTTTAGACTTACAGGAAACTATAAAAATAAGAAAACTCAATATTTACACTATAGTTTAAATTATACAAAAAAAATATAATAGTTTACTTATTAGATTTCTAATTAAATGAAACCATACATATATATACAAAAAAAGAAAATTCATACTCTAAGAATTTTAGTATTTTTGTAGTTTTTTTTTTTATTAAGATTAGATCTTAAAGAGATATTTATACTAAATTAGTGAAAATTTGAGTGTGGTCAAAAATTAGTTGTTCACACTCGGGACCTCAACCAAGAATACCAACAAGTCATATACAACTATTCAAACTTATTCCAATCTTCAGAATGCTCCAAACAACATCAAAACCTCAAATCAACTCGAAATTCAAGCCTAAGGATTTCTAAACTTTCGAAATTCGCCAACAATGCCGAAACTAACCAAACCACATCCGAATGACCTGAAAATTTGCACACACATTAAAAATGATACTACGGACCTATTACAACTTTCGAAATTCCACTCCGGCCCCGATAGCTAATTTTTCACTGCCGACCGAAAATCTCCAAAATACAATTTCGCTAATTCAAGCCTAATTCTACTACGGACCTCCGAATAATATTTCGAACAAACTCCTAAGCCCAAAATCACCTAACGAAGCTATCCGAATCATAAAAACCCAATTCTGAGATCATTTACCTATAAGTCAACTTTCGGTTGACTTTTCCAACAAATTATCCAACTCAAGAGACTAAGTGTCCCATTTCTCTCCACAACCACTCCGAACCCTAATCAATCAACCTAACACGACATAAAAGATATGTACCACACAAAATGAAGCAGAATGGAGAAAATGAGACCAAACTCTCGGAACGACCGACCGGGTCGTTACAAAGTTCAAGGAGCCAAAAATAGGGAAAACACCGCAGATCTGATTTCCTTGTTGGTAGGAGAAGAAGAATATTTAATGCACAACTGCAAAGTAATATTTAACTTACCTTTTATTCGTGACAATTACTTCTCGCCTTATGCTTCGCCCTTCTCCACTTAGTGCTTTAACTTTTCTTATGATGCAAACCACATCTAAAGAAATATGAAATATAAGATAATTAATAATTATAAGTGCCAATAGTAACTAAATATATCAACATATTTACCAAAGAAAGTCCCATCTGAGAAGTTTTCTGCCTCTTCAAAAGAAATAAAACCATTCAAGAACTGTTGAGACATAGCCTTTGTGTTGTTGTTAAAGGCTACTTCAAATTCCTTGTGCACAGATAAAAAAATTTAGGTTTTGCCCTGCTTATCTTTCCATTTATAATGTAATAGCTTTCATTTTGATCAAAAAATTCCTTCCACGACTCAACATCTTTGTTGAAGAGAGTAGCTTGTATTTTTGTTCCGTTTGTCGAGACAAAAAAGCAATAGTCACCAATGGAGTTAATGTGGCAGCTAATGAATATAATACACCATTAAATTAATGTTACCTCTTCATCAACGAATATTAGCTGCCAGAGAACACCCTCACCATTTGGATTTTTTGTTACTCCTTTATTAAGCCTCTTCGAATTACGAAAACTTCAATCACCCATTCTGTTGCAAACTTTTGCAACTTGCAAATAGGTACGCACTGGTTTTCTAGTTCTTCTTCTCTTTTGTCACGATCCATTTCCGGAGTCGTGATGGCGCATGTCGTGGAACCAGGCAAGCCACCCATTTTATCTAACTAAATACAATTTCCCTTAAAATGCCCCTTTTTAACAAATTCTGAAATCAACAATAATAATAATAATAAATCCAATATTTTTGGGAAAACCAGTTTATGAAATTCAAAAGACCAAATCCTACTAATCCCGGATCCAGTGTCACACAGTCATGAGCTGCTAATACTTAATACAATCAAAAGAAATGACTAACATAGTCTGAAAATAAATACGACAGGTAGAAAGGAAAGAGAAGACGAGATCACGGTCGCCAGCTGCTGCCTCGTCAACTCTGATGAAACTGATGTGCTCCCTGACCCGAGCTAAATTCCGCTGTACATGTATCTGCACACAAGGTGCAGGGGGTAACGTGAGTACACCAACTCAGTAGTAACGAAACCAAACTACGGGCTGAGAAGTAGTGACAAACTTAACCTCCGACAATTCAAACAACAGTATATAAATTGGACATGACAGTAATATATCAGGAATTAAACACGATGCATCAATATATGTCTGTAACTCTACATACCAGCATGAATTTATATAGAATCAAGAATGATGTGTACTTATTAATCAAGCTCTCATAGGGTGATCCACTCATTACTAGCATACGACCTTCAGGCCTAGGGAAGTCCATCCTGGATATTACATAAACACAAGTGACACAGTCACCAAGTACTGAGGAAAAAGGCCGATCCATCCCCCCACGGAGAAATCCATCTCCGGAACATGATAACCACGGAGAAATCCATCTCTGGAACATAATAACCACGGAGAAATCCATCTCCGGAATATTTGTGCGCTCACTGGGGGTGTATAGACTCCAGAGGGGCTCCTTTCAGCCCAAGCGCTATATCAATCCAACGAAGGCATGATTTCAGGATTGTTGCGGTGTGCAGTCCGACCTCATAACTGTCTCAAAACCAGGCTCCCAACCTCACTCAGTCAGTACCTTCCAGTCTCACTCACAATGCTCTAACATATGAAACTCAGCTCAAACAAATGATAATATAGAATAAACTAGCAACTTACGAGACTGAGGCATGAAACATATACTATAACAGGACTGAGTACATGAAAGCAATAATCACAGATAGAGATAGCAATAATTGATCATTCCGGTCTAAACACAGTGGCGTGAAGCCTTAACATTTACACATAGCATGATTTCTATTTCGTTCAAGGTAATTACCACCTTCATAGTACAATATCAATCTGAGATAACCAGTAGACAGTGCCATTGGATGGGCCAGGCTACAAATATTCAGTAAACGCCCGCATGCCCGTCACTTGGCAAGTGCGTCACCTTAATTAACAGCAAATATCAAATAGTTTGGGGTTTCGAACCCTCAGTTCAAGTTTGGAAGGTTACTTACCTCAAAACCGGCTAATACACTACTCTGCAATGCCCTTGCCTCTAAATTCGGCCTCCGAGTTCTCCAAATCTACCAACAATCAGATGTATATCATTATAATATGCTAAGGAACTAATCCCAATCGAAATGTATCGAAATACTCAAAATCCCGAAATTGGTCAAAACCCGACCCCCGGGCCCACGTTCCGAAATTCAGAAATTATTATACCAAACTGTTCTTCTTCATCTCACGAGTCCGTATATATAAAGAACACTAAATTCACAGTCCGAATAACCCCTCAAATCACCATTTTATGATTCTTAAATCGCAAGCCCTAATCACCCAAATTTACACTGATTTTTCCCTAATTTCCACCATAAATACGACTTTTAATCACATATAAACGAGTTTAGAGTCCAAAAAGCTTACCTTGATGAAGAATTATCGAATTCCCTCTTCAAAACCCTTCCAAAACCTTCAAACCTGGATGAAATATTGAGAAAATGGCTAAAATTCGCGAAGGCACGTTTTTATACCTTCTGTCCAGTGGGTCCGCCCCTGCGACCACTTATACGCACCTGCGGAACCGCATCTACGGAACCGCACCTGCGGATCCCAGGTCGTACCTGTGGAAAAATCCTAAGGCCTCAAATCCCGCACCTGCGATTGACCTCCCGCACCTGCGGCCTCGCAAGTGCGGAAATTACCTTGCACCTGCGGAAATCCCCTCACTTGGCCAACTTCCGCACCTGCGGTTCCACGCTCGCTCCTGCGGAACCGCACCTGCGGCTCCCCATCCGCAGGGGTGAAAACACCAGTAACAGAACCTCAGCAGTGACAAAATTATTCCAAACTCCCCGTTGACTATCCGAAACCATCCCGAGCCCCTCGGGACCCCAAACAAACATACCAACACCTCATATATGATCATTCAAACTTAGTCGAGCCTCTGAGACATCAAACATAACGTCAAAACACCAGAATCCTATCAACTTCAAGCCTAAGAACTTTGAAATTTCTAAAATCCTCCAACGATGCTGAAACTACCCAAAACAACTCCGATTAACCTGAAATTTTACAAACATATCCAAAATGACATTACGAACCTGTTCGAACTATCGGAATTCCATTCCGACCCCGATAGCCTATTTTCCACCGCAGACCGGAAATCGCCAAAAACTAACTTTCCCCAATTCAAGCCTAATTCTACACCGGACATCACAAAAATATTCCGAACACACTCCTAAGTCCCAAATCACCTAACGAAGCTATACGAGCCATAAAATTTGCATTCCGGGGTCGTTTCCCAATAAATCAACTCTCAGTTGACTTTCCCATTATAAGACTATCTTTTAAAGACTAAGTTACTGAATTCTCATTTAACCATTCCGATTTCAATCCTATCGACTCTAACACATCAATAATAGAATAACCAACCTATGAAAAGTCAATAACAGCGATTATAATGCAGGTTTTACGTAACGACAGACCGGGTCGTTACATTCTCCCCCTCTTAAACAAACGTTCGTCCTCGAACGGGTCTAGAAACATACTTGGAGTCTCAAACAAGTGAGGATATTTTCTCTACATCTCCCGCTCGGACTCCCAAGTAGCCTCCTCCACTGGCTGACCTCTCCACTGCACCTTCACTGAAGCTATCTCCTTTGACCTCAACTTTCTGACCTCGCGAGCCAAAATAGCCACTGGCTCTACCTCATAATACATATCATCCTCGAGCTGAACTGTGTTGAAGTCTAACACATGAGACGGGTCACCGACATATTTTTTGAGCATCGACACATGAAATACCGGATGAACACTCGATAGAATAGGTGGCAAGGGAAGTCTATAAGCCACCTCTCCAACCTTCTGAAGCACCTCAAAGGGACCAATAAACCGCGGACTTAGATTTCCTCTCTTTCCGAACCTCATAACACCCTTCATGGGTGATACCTTCAGCAGTACCTTATCCCCTTCCATAAAAGACACATCCCGAACCTTTCGGTCCGCATAACTCTTCTGTCTAACTGCGCCTTGCGAAGTCGCTCCTGAATCAACTTCACCTTCTCCAACGCATCCTGGATCAAATATGTGCCCAATAACTTAGCTTCACCAGGCTCGAACAAACCAACCGGAGATCTACACCTCCTACCATATAAAGCCTCAAACGGGGCCATCTGAATACTGGACTGGTAGCTGTTATTATATGCAAACTCCGCTAGTGGTAGGAACTGATCCCATGAACCACCAAAATCAATTACACAAGCCCGTAACATGTCCTCCAAAATCTGAATAGTCCTTTCCGACTGCCCGTTAGTCTGAGGATGAAATGCAGTGCTCAACTCTACCTCAGTACCCATACCTCTCTTTACGGCCTTCCAAAATTGGGATATGAATTGAGTACCTCTGTCGGAAATAATAAAAACCGGAACTCCATGCAATCGGACAATCTCCTTAATGTAAATAACAGCTAACCGCTCTGAAGTATAAGAAGTGCTGATAGGAATGAAGTGCGCGGACTTGGTCAATCTATCTAAAATGACCCAAATAGCATCAAAACTTTTCGAGGTTCGTGGAAGCCCAACTACAAAGTCCATGGTGATCCGCTCCCACTTCCACTACGGAATATCTAACCTCTGAAGTAATCCACCTGGTCTCTGGTGCTCATATTTGACCTGCTGGCAGTTGAGACACTGTGCTACATACTCAACAATGTCTCTCTTCATCTGCCTCCACCAATACTGCTGTCTCAGATCCTGGTACATCTTCACGTCACCCGGATGAATAGAATACCGCGAACTGTGAGCCTCTGCTAATATCAACTCTCGAATACCATCCACATTGGGCAGACAAATACGGCCCTGCATCCTCATAACTCCGTCATCACCAATAGTCACATCCTGGACATCACCCCGACGAACTCTATCCTGAAGAACTAACAAGTGGCGGTCATAATACTGTCGTGCCTTAATCTGATCGAATAAAGAAGACCGGGAAGCCATACTAGCTACCACCCGCGGAGGGTCAGACAAATCTAATCTCACTAACTGACCCGCTAAAACTTGAACATCAAGTGCTAACGGTCGCTCTGCTGCTGAAAGGTAAGCTAGGCTCCCCAAACTCTCGGCTCTGTGACTCAAGGCATCGGCCACTACACTGGCCTTTCCCGGGTGATACAAAATAGTTAAGTCATAGTCTTTAAGAAGCTCTAACCATCTCCTCTGACGCAAATTCACGTCCTTCTGCCTTAGCAGATACTGTAAGCTACGATGATCAGTAAAGATCTCACACTGCACCCCATGCAAGTAATGCCGCCAAATCTTTAAGGCATGAACGATGGCAGCTAACTCAAAATTATGCACTGGATAATTCGTCTCGTGCACCTTTAACTATCTGGACGCGTAGGCAATCACCCTACTGTCCTGCATCAAAACCGCTCCCAATCCAACTCTAGAAGCATCACAATAGACTGTGTAAGAACCCGAACCCGTATGTAATACCAATACCAGAGTTGTAGTCAATGCTTACTTGAGCTTCTAAAAGCTCTACTCTCACTCATCGGACCATCTAAATGGAGCACCTTTCTGGGTCAATCTGGCCAAAGGTGAAGCAATAGAAGAAAATCCCTCTACAAAGCAACGGTAATAACCCTCAAAACCCAAGAAACTCCTAATCTCCGTAGCTGAGGACGGTCTGGGCCAACTCTGCACCGCCTCTATCTTCTTCGGGTCCACCTGAATACCCTCACTAGACATTATGTGACCCAAGAAAGCTACCGAACCAAGCCAAAACTCACATTTGGAGAACTTTGCATAAAGTTTTTCCTCCCTTAATCTCTGCAACAGAACCCTCAAATGCTGAGCGTGCTCCTCCTAGCTACGAGAGTACACCAGGATGTCATCAATGAACACAATAATGAATGAATCAAGGTAAGGCTGAAACACGTTGTTCATCAAATGCATGAACGAGGCTGGGGCATTGGTCAGCCTAAAAGACATAACCAGAAACACATAGTGGCCATATCTGGTCCTAAAAGCAGTCTTCCGAATAACAGAATCCCGAATCTTCAGCTGATGGTACCCAGACCTCAAGTCGATCTTGGAGAACACCCTAGCTCCCTGAAGATGATCAAACAAGTCATCAATACATGGCAAAGGATATCGATTCTTCACCGTAACCTTGTTCATCTTCCTATAGTCAATGCGCATACGCATGGATCCATCCTTCTTCTTTACGAACAACACCGGTGCACCCCAAGGCGACACACTAGGCCGAATGAACCCCTTATCTAGGAGTTCCTGAAGTTGTTCCTTCAATTCCTTCAACTATGCTGGGGCCATACGGTAAGGAGGAATAGAGATAGGCTAGGTCTCAGGCAATAAGTCAATACCAAAATCAATGTCCCTGTCAGGTGGCATGCCTGGTAGGTCTGCTGGGAAAACGTTCGGGAACTCACAGTTCATGGGAACAGAATCAATGGAAGGAGTCTCACGACTAACATCCCTCACAAAGGCCAGATAAGACTCACACCCCTTCCCAATCATACGATAAACCTTCAGAAAGGAAATCACCCTACTAGGAACGTACTCCACCGAACCTCTCCATTCAATCCTCGGCAATCCGGGCATCGCTAAGGTCACGATTTTGGCATGACAATCGAGAATCGCTTGGCATGGAGATAGTCAATACATGACCAAAATCACATCGAAGTCAACCATGCTAATAAATAATAGATCTTCCCGGGTCTCCCGGCCCCCAATAGATATAATACAAGACTGGTACACTCGGTCTACCACAACAGTATCCCCCACCGGAGTCGACACATGAACAACTGAAAACAAGGACTCACTGGGTGTATCCAAGAAATGTGCAAAGTATGAAGAATCATATGAATATGTAGAACCAGGATCAAATAATACTGCAGCATCCCGATGACAGACTGAGATAAAACCTGTAACCACTGCATCTGAAGCCATGACATCTGGTCTGCCCGGAAGTGCATAGAAACGGGTCTGCCATCCACCTGACCGACCTCCCCCTCTGGGGTGGACTCTGCCTGACTGACCTCCACCCTCGGCTGCCTGAGCGGGTGGTGCAGAAACAGGTGTTGAAGCTGGAGGTTGGTTCCTGTGTTGAAATTCACTACCAAAAAGGTGGGGACAATACCTCTTGATGTGACCCGGATCCCCACACTCGAAACAACCTCTACCATCAATTGGTGATGGGCACTGAAGGGAACCCCTGGGACCAGGGTAGCTGCTAGAATAACTATGTGTTGAAGAACCCTGGACTGATGGTGGCTAGGATAAGCTCTAGGCTGGAAGTGCACTAAACGAGGAACGGTCCGGATGAGATCTACGGGGACCGTGTCCTGATGAGGCACCACTGTACGCTCGACGAGCTGGCGGAGGAGGCCTGAATGGTCTGCCTCTGCTGTGCCGAGACTGACCTCTCGAGTGATCACCACTATAATTACCAGAACCTCGAGGCCTCTTGGCCTCTCTCTCAACACACTCCTGGCGGTGCACTGACTCAATCTCCCTAGATATGTCAACTACCTCCTCAAAAGAAGCACCAGATACCCTATCCCTAGTCAGAAAAACCGGTAGCTGCTAAGAAAGACCATCAACAAATCTCTGAATCCTCTCCCGGTCTGTTGGAACAATCCAGATGGCATGACGGGTTAACTCAGAGAACCTCATCTCATACTGCGTCACGGTCATGTCTCCCTGACGCAACTACTCGAACTCTCTGCGCAGCTCCTCTCGGCGAGACTGTGGTATATACTTCTCAAGAAAGAGAATGAAGAACTGGTGACATGTAAGGGGCACTGCATCAGCGGGTCTACGCCTCTCATAGGCCTCCCACCAAACAAGTGCAGCTCCTGAAAACTGGAACGTAGTGAATGGAACCCCGCTGGCCTCTAATATCCGTGCAGTATGTAGTATCCTCTTACACTTGTCCAAGAAGGCTTGGGCATCCTCGCCCTCTATACCCCTAAAATTCGGAGGCTGGAGTCTGCTGAATCTCTCCAACCTACGCTGCTCATCATCAGCTAAAGTTGGGACCACATAATCCTGTACCGGAGCAATCTACTGCACTGGGGCTGCCCCAAGTGTCTGAAGTCCCTGGGTGACCTGCTCAGGTGTCCGGGCAGCTGGAGTCTGGATGCCTCCCCCGGCCTGAGAAGTAGTAGCAGTAGTGGACATAGCGACGGCCTGTGCCAAGCTGGTGCACACCATCAAAATCGGGGCTAGGGTCTCCTGAAGACCCGGAATAAAAATAGGCATTGTTGGTGCCTGAGTCTACCCCGCTGGAATCTCAGCTGCGGGGAACTGCTCCTGATTAATGGGAGGGTCCACAGGTGCTGCCCCGGCTGCTGTGCGGGCTGCACCCCTCCCTCTGCCACGGCCGCGACCACGTCCTCGACCTCGGGCTGGTCCTGCTGGGATCTGGTCACCACTATCATTAGCACAAGTCCTCACCATCTGTGAGAGAATGAAAACAACAAAAGTTTAGTTTCAGAGTTCAGCAGAGTCGCACGACAGAATTCCAAGAATGTGAGATTTTTCCTAAAGGTGTTGTAGCCTCTCAAAGATAAGTACAGACGTCTCCGTACCGATCCGCAAGACTCTACTAAACCTGCTCATGACTTGTGAGACCTATTTTAGCTAGCGCTCTGATACCAACTTGTCACGACCCATTTCCGGAGTCGTGATGGCGCCTGTCGTGGAACCAGGCAAGCCACCCATTTTATCTAACTAAATACAATTTCCCTTAAAATGCCCTTTTAACAAATTCTAAAATCAATAATAATAATAATAAATCCAATATTTTTGGGAAAACCAGTTTATGAAATCCAAAAGACCAAATCCTACTAATCCCGGATCCAGTGTCATGAGCTGCTAATACTTAATACAATCAAAAGAAATGACTAACATAGTCTGAAAATAAATACGACAGGTAGAAAGGAAAGAGAAGACGAGATCACGGTCTCCAGTTGCTACCTCGTCAACTCTGATGAAACTGCTATGCTCCCTAACCTGAGCTAAATTTCGTTGTACCTGTATCTGCACACAAGGTGCAGGGGATAACGTGAGTACACCAACTCAGTAGTAACGAAACCAAACTACGGGCTGAGAGGTAGTGACGGACTAAACCTCCGACAATTCAAACAACAGTATATAAATTGGATATGACAGTAATATATCAGCAATTAAACACGATGCATCAATATATGTCTGTAACTCTGCATACCAGCACGAATTCATATAGAATCAAGAATGATGTGTACTCATTAATCAAGCTCTCATAGGGTGGTCCAATCAGTACTAGCATACGGCATTCTGGCCCAGAGAAGTCCATCCCGGATATTACATAAACACAAGTAACACATTCACCAAGTACTTAGGAAAAAGGGCGATCCAGCCCCCCACGGACAAATCCATCTCCGGAACATGATAACCACGGAGAAATCCATCTCCGGAACATTATAACCACAGAGAAATCCATCTCCGGAATATCTGTGCGCTCACTAGGGGTGTATAGACTCCGGAGGGGCTCCTTTCAGCCCAAGTTTCGAACCCTCAGTTCCAAGTTTGGAACCGTTACTTACCTCAAAACCGGCTAATACACTACTCCGCAATGCCCTTGCCTCAAAATTCGGCCTCCGAGTGCTATCTACCAATAATCAGATGTAAATCATTATAATATGCTAAGGAACTAATCCCAATCGAAATGTATCGAAATACTCAAATCCCGAAATTGGTCAAAACCCAACCCCCGGGCTCACGTCCCGAAATTCAGAAATTTTTATACCAAACTGTTCTTCGTCGTCTCACGAGTCCGTACATATAAAGAACACTAAAGTCGGAGTTCAAATGACCCCTCAAGTCACCATTTTATGATTCTTAAATCCCAAGCCCTAATCACCCAAATTTACACTGATTTTTCCCTAATTTCCACCATAAATCCAACCTTTAATCACATATAAACGAGTTTAGAGTCCAAAAATCTTACCTTGATGTAGAACTATCGAATTCCCTCCTCAAAACCCTTCCAAAAGCTTCAAACCCGGATGAAATATTGAGAAAATGGCTAAAATTCGCGAATGCATGTTTTTATACCTTCTGTCCAGAGGATCCGCACATGTGATCACATACACGCACCTGCGGAATCGCACCTACGGATCCCAGTTCGCACCTACGGAAAAATCCTAAGGCCTCAAATCCCACACCTGCGATTGACCTCCCACACCTGCGGCCTCGCAGGTGCGGCAATTACCTCGAACCTGCGGAAATCCCCCCACTTGGACAACTTCCGCACCTGCGGTGCCACGTCCGCTCCTGCGGAACCGCACCTGTAGCTCCCCATCCGCAGGTGCGAAAACACCAGTAACAAAACCTAAGCAGTGACAAAATCATTCCAAACTCCCCGTTGACCATCTGAAACCATCCCGAGCCCCTCGGGACCCCAACCAAACATACCAACACCTCATATATGATCATTCAAACTTAGTCGAGCCTCCGAGACATCAAACATAACATCAAAACACCAGAATCCCATCAACTTCAAGCCTAAGAACTTTGAAATTCCTAAAATCCTCCAACGATGCCAAAACTACCCAAAACAACTCCGATTAACCTGAAATTTTGCAGATATATCCAAAATAACATTATGAACCTTTTCCAACTGTTGGAATTCCATTCCGACCCTGATAGCCTATTTTCCACTACCGACCGAAAATCGCCAAAAACTAACTTTCGCCAACTCAAGCCTTCACAAAAATATTCTGAACGCACTCCTAAGTCCCAAATCACCTAACGAAGCTATCCGAGCCATAAAATCTGCATTTCGAGGTTGTTTCCCAATAAGTCAACTCTCAGTTGACTTTTCACATTATAACGCTATATTTTAAAGACTAATTTACTGAATTCTCATTTAACCATTCCGATTTCAAGCCTATCGACTCTAACACATCAATAATAGAATAATCAACCTATGACAAGTGAATAACAGCAATTATAATGCAAGTTTTACGTAACGACGGATCGGGTCGTTACAACTTTCCATTGTGATTACCCTGTAGTTTCTAGGAAGTAGATGCAAATACTATATATAATTGTAAAGTAAAAATAACTTATTCCTATATAATTTCTGCAATTTAAAATGGTAATAAAACACTATTAATTGTTAAGGTTTGAGTGGAATAGTGAGCAACTTCAGCTGGCAATATGTACCACTATCTTAATAATCTAAGAAGAAATAGTAATTACAAAAATGTAAAAATTTTACCCATTCGATGATAGAATAATCCGGGTAGCCTGTTAAAAGGGACGGAGAAATCTGCAAATAGTATTATTGGTGTGGATCATATTAAAGTTGCATCGTTATAAGCAACAAAAAATTTAAAAGTTGAAAGTACAAGTTTAAAATGAAGAAGTGTCATATTTGATATTGTTTCATGTAATTGCTGGGAAGCAAAATGAAATGCTATCAACAAGCACGTTTCACCTTTTGCTGTAAAAAAAAACCACTCATCCTAAAGTATTTAATTCACATTCTTCATCCTGCGTATAAAAAAGTATTTGTGTCCAAGCACCATCGGGATTACGACAATCTAGATCAGCTGATTCCTGCTTCTTTTAACTATGTTCGCGCGGACGATGCGAAAAACATTTTTTCAAAACTAATAAGTGAATCAAATGGAAGCAAGATTTGATGATCCAACTTGCACATGGATGGCATGCAAAAACTTGGTTAGAAATGTAACAGGGTAAAATTACCAATAAAGTCAACAAATAATAAGGACCAAAATGATTGGAGTTATAGCATGCCAATTGAAAGAGGCACTGCTGCAGGAGGAGTAGACTGGAACTATTAGATATTAAGAAACTTCATATGAGGTTCTGAGTATTGTTGTTCCAAAACTTATACCAGTAATACTTTTTCAACAAAAACGAATTAAAAAATAAATTCTTATGCAAAATATGGTTAAAGTATGACATTTACCAAAATATTAAATACGGAAAAGGCCTAAAAATGCCACTCAACATACAGAAATGGCCTATCGATGTCATCATTTAAAAGCTCGCTATTTCCATGCCACTATCGTTACACATTTGGCCCATCTATGCCATTATTTGACTAACAACTAATTTTTTTAAATATTTATAAGACCCACATTTCCACGTGTTCTGTCATTATTGGTCTGATTTAACCCCTGCCCTACATAATTTTAACCTTGATTAGTTCTATCTACCCAAACCCAATCCGGTTAAAACAAAATCAAATCATTAACCCAACCTAACCCTTCATACCAAATCCCCTTCACTCTTCAGTCGTCTCTTTCATCAAAGAAATCCCCTTTCTAAAAAATCCCTCTTTAGATTTTCGAACAGAAGCAAGGACATTGTCGAAGGTGGCTTCAAAATTCGATTGTGTTAGGAGATTGATGTAATTATCAAGGTTATTAGATGCAAAAACTTAATTAATTTGGTGGGTGGGGTTTAATAGGGTGGGTGTAAATTCTGTTCATGTGGGGATTGCTTGCATGTGGGGTTACTTTTTTTTGTCTTTGACTTGGGGTTTTTCTTTCAAATGATGTGCATCTGGGGTTTAATTTTATGTTTTTGTTCTTTTCTATGCCGGTCCCCCAAATAATTTTCTTTCTAGGGTTTTGTTATTCTTGTATTTTTAATTGCTGAAAATGTGTAATTCTGATTTATTCCCTCAATTTTCTATTTTGTTTTCCTTTTGCATGTGAACTTTATTGAAGCATGACGGACACAGTGGACGCGTATTTCAACTATGGGGTGAATGGTTAATTTCTCCAGAAATATTGTATAATAAGAGGCTGGTCCATATGTGGAATAGGTTTGACCTATTTGTTGTCTTATAAAGATTTATGTGAAGAGTTCACAAAAGAGTTAGGGTTTACTAAAGTGAAACAACTTTTAGTTGCTGGGCCGTCGGGTAGGTTCTATATAATTGATGGAGATTATGGTATTAGGTCATTACAATGTCTTGTTACAAGTTCTATATATAGGTTCAAAATCATAAACTTGTTTGTTGTAGATGAGTTAGAGTCGACTGTCCATACTCAAAGTATTCTATATCATACTGAAACATTCCATGTAGATGTTGAAGCAGTATCTGAAAATGAGCATATTATTGGGGATTATACTTTTGATGTTGATGCTCCATCTGATGTTGAATATGATTCTGAAAGACTTGAGGTTATTATCAAACAAAGGAAGAGGGTAGTGAGTGATAAGTTGGAGAACTGTAAGGAGTTGGATAAGGGCATGACATTTAAAGATATTGTGGAAGCTAAAAGGGCAGTGAATTATTATGCAATTGCTAATGGGTATGGCTTGAAGATTGAAAAAATAGATCCTACTAGGGCTAGATATATTTGTGATGTTGGATGCCTTTTTAGATGTTCTATCTCAAAGGATAAAAAGACTAATGAGTTTAGTATCAAAAATGTGAAGGCAGAACATAATTGTAATCCTTGTTATAAAAATCCAAAGGCCGATGCTAAGACATTAGCACAATACTTTAAGAATAAACTACAAAACAATCCCAAGTATACTATCAAGGATATGAGAGGGGAATTAGAGAATGATTTTAAGCTTAATGTGACAAGATATAAGCTTAAAAGGGCTAAGGTGATGATCTTCGAGAAGTTAGATGGGAGTTTCAAGGATGAATATAACAAGGTTGAAGCCTATGGTCAAGAACTAAGACTGTCTAATCCTGGGAGTGATGTTGCAATCAACATATCAAAGGATGCTTTGGAAGAAGGAAAAAGGAGGTTCTTGAGATTGTACATATATTTCCAAGCTTTGAAGCTAGGCTTCAAAAGTGGATTAAGACCACTTATTGGTTTGGATGGTACTTTCTTGAAGGAAAAATGCAAGGGTCATCTATTGGTGGTAATGGGACAGGTTTCTATGAATCAGTTCTATCCACTTGCTTGGGCAGTGGTTGACAAGGAAACAAGCAGGACCTGGAGTTGGTTTGTTGTACTTTTGAAGAGGTCTTTGGCCCTGAATAATGGGGCTGGAGTCACATTTATATCAGACATAGAAAAGGTACCATTTCTGTTTTCAGTTCTGTTTTCAGTTCTGTTTTCAATTCTGCTTTTTTCATTTCTGTTTTCATATGTTTTCAATACTGCTTTCTCTTCTGTTTTTTCTTCTATTTTTTATTCTGTTACATGTTGTATTTTTTCCCTGTTTCATTTCTGTTTTCATCTGTTTTCAATACTGCTTTCTCTAAGGATCAAGGTAATGGAAAGGCTTGCAAACTATGAAGGCAAAGCTATGAGCTGGAATGACAATTTCAATCCACCATGTATGCAATTGTACAATGACTATAGGGCAATATCACATGCTTGCACTTTGAACTTTAACGGAGACAATGTCTATGAAACCACAGAAGGTAAAGACAAACATACAATGAATCTTGAGAAGAAGAGATGTACATGTAGGTTGTGGGATTTATCTGGAATACCTTGTCCCCATGCTGTTAAGGCATTGATGCATGAGAAGATTGATCCAGTGACACAAATACACTAGTGGTATAGTAAGGAGGCTTACTTGCTAACATACAAGTACAAAATTCAGCCTATTAGACGGGTGCAATTCTGGAAAGTACTGCCTAGTCATGCCATGGAGCCACCTGAAATTGTCAAGCTGGTTGGAAGACCCAAAGTGTAACGACCCGGTCGGTCGTTCCGTGAGATTTACCATGTTTCCCTCATTTCTGCATTTTGTATATATTTCTAGCCTGTTTTTGTTGTGTTGGGTCAGTTGGTTTGGGTCCCGAGTAGTCATGGTGAGAATTGAGGCATTTAGTCTCCTAAAGTAGCCTAAAAGTTAAGAAAGTCAACTGAGAGTCGACTTATTGGTGAACGACCTCGGAATGCTGATTTTATGACTCGGATAGCTTCGTAGGTGATTTGGGAATTAGGAGTGTGTTCGGAATGAAGTTTTGATGTCCGGTGTAGAATTAGGCTTGAATTGGCGAAAGTTAGTTTTTTGCAATTTCCGATCGGCAGTGGAAAATAGGCTATTGGGGTCGGAATGGAATTCCGGAAGTTGGAACATGTCCGTAATGCCATTTTGAGTATGTGTGCAAAATTTCAGGTCAATCGGAGGTGTTTTGGTTGGTTTCGGCATAGTTAGCGAAATTTGGAAGTTTCAAAGTTCATAGGCTTGAATTTGATGTAATTTTGGTGTTTTCATGTTTTTTTGGTGTTCCGAAGGCTCGACTAAGTTGGAATAATGCTATGGGGTGTGTTGGTATGTTTGGTTGCGGCCCCGAGGGGCTCGGGATTGATTTCAGATGATTGGCGGGGTTTTGAGCTTGGAAATTAGCAGCAAATAGCTGCTGGTGTGAGTTTCTGGTTTTGGCCGCACCTGCGGATGGGTAGCCGCAGGTGCGAAAGTCTGTGCGCAGGTGCGAAAGGAGGCTAGGCAAGGGAAATCCGCAGGTTCAAAGAGATGGCCGCACCTGCGAAGCCGCGGGTGCGGAGAATTTGTCGTCAATGCGTGATCACACTCAACTATGTCTTAAAAATACTAAGCGGGCGTTGAAAATATAATCCGGGGTATTATGCCCAGAGTCGATCCCACGGGGATTTACGTATCAATCAAGGATTTAGAATATGCAACTTTTACTCAATCAAGTCTCTCAAGACTTTTTAATATAAATTGGTGATGTTTTACTAA
>ML352414.1:0-30249 GCA_005239505.1 Nicotiana paniculata | reverse complement strand
ATTCCTATATTACTTGTCGACCACGTACACTTGCGTGTGCATTGGGAAATCAACCAACAAGCGTCAATATGATAACCCCCATCTGCTTGTCCTAAGGGAAACGGTTCAGCATGGTGATGCTAAGGAGGTCACTATTGGAGATGATGGTGCATTGAGGACACAGGACAGGGTATGTGTGACCAATTTAGACAGATTGCGGGAGTTGATTCTCCAGGAGGTTCACAGTTCACGGTACTCCATTCATCCGGGTGCCGTTAAGATTTATTAGGACTTGATGCAACATTATTGGTGGAGGAGAATGAAGAAGCTCATAGTGGAATATGTAGCTCGGTGTCTAAATTTCCAGCAGGTAAAGTATGAGCATCAGCGGCCAGGTGGATGACTTTAAAAGTTAGAGATCCCGGAGTGAAAATGGGAGCAGACCACTATGGATTTTTTTGTTGGGCTTCCACGGACTCAGCGGAAGTTTGATGTCGTTTGGGTGATTGTGGATAGGCTGACCAAGTCAGCTCATTTCGTTCCTGTGATGACCTCTTATTCTTTTTGAGCAGTTGGCTCGAATTTATATCCGCGAGATCGTTAGGCTTCATAGCGTACCGGTATCTCTCATCTATGACAAGGGTACTCAGTTCGCCTCACGGTTCTGGAGGGTCGTACAGCATGATTTAGGTACTCAGGTTGAGTTGAGCACAGCATTTCACCCTCAGACGGAAGGACGGCCAGAGCGCACTATCCAGATACTAGAGAATATGCTTCATGCGTGTGTGATGGATTTTGTAGTTTCTTGGGATCAGTTCTAACCAATATCAAAGTTTGCCTACAACAACAATTATCAGTCAAGCATTCAAATGGCACCGTTTGATGCTTTGTATGGTAGCGGTGTCGGTCTCTAGTGGGTTGGTTTGAGCACGGTGAGGCTAGGTTATTGGGTACAGACTTAGTTCAGGATGCTCTGGAGAAGGTTAAGGTGATTGAGGATCGATTTTGCACAGCCCAGTACAGATAGAAGAGTTATGCAGATCGAAAGGTTCGCGATGTTGCATTTATGGTTGGAGAGCGGGTCATGCTCTGGGTGTCACCCATGAAGGGTGTTTTCGGAAAGAAGGTCAAGTTGAGCCCAAGGTTTATTGGACCATTTGAGGTGTTGCGACGTGTTGGGGAGGTTGCTTATGAGCTTTCCTTGCCTCCCAGCCTAGCAGGAGTCCATCCAGTATTTCATGTTTCTGTGCTCCGGAAGTATCACAGTGATTTGTCTCATGTGGATTACAGCTCAATCCAGTTGGACAAGGATTTATCTTATGTTGAGGAGCCGGTGGATATTTTGGACAGGCAGGTGCGAAAGCTGAGGTCAAAGAACATTGCTTCGGTGAAGGTTCAGTGGAGGGGTCAGCCGGTCGAGGAGGCGACTTGGGAGACCAAGCATGATATGCGTAGCCGTTACACTCATCTTTTCACCACTTCAGGTATGTCTCTATGCTCATTCGAGGAAGAACGATTATTTTAAGAGGGGGAGGATGTAACGACCCAGCCGGTCGTTTTGAGAGTAATAGCCTCGATCCCCTATTTACTACTTTCCCCATATCTTTTTTTTGCTTATGCGACTTGCCGGGAGTTTTTGTGTGTGGTTTCGGAGTGATTTGGGGCACTTAGTCCCTAAAACGAAAGCTTAAGTTATAGGATTTTGACCTTAGTCGGAACTATGTGAAGACGACTTCGGAATGGAGTTTCGTAGGTTTCATTGGTATTTTGTTTTACTCGATTACATGAGATATTCCGCGATCACGTAGTGTGAACAACTGGCTAGAATATAACATTTCAAAATCGAGGATTTAGCCATTTTTAACATAACTTGAGATAGAGAGCTCGGATTTGGACGAAACTTTGAGGGATTTTCAGAGGCATCGATTGGATAATGATTCTTCACTTGTTTTTTGTTATATCTCACTAATCTATCATTAATTCCATCCTTTAATTTCGGATTTGGGTTGAAAAAATTGGAAAAAATGGGAAAAGTACTTCAACCAAACTTTTGGGTTTTGATTGAGATTTTGACATCGGATTTGAGTAAGTTTTGTACGAGTGAACTCGTGGGTGAATGGGTGTTCGTATCTTGTGACTTTTATCCAATTTCGATACGTGGTCCTTGGTTGACTTTTTGGGGCGATTTTTGAAATTCTCGTTAAAGTCTCGATTTCATTAATTAGATTAATCTATTATAGTTGTATCTATGGTATGTAATTGTTTTTGGCTAGATTTGGCCCATCCGGAATCGGATAATAAAGGAAAGGGTATTCTTATTGATTGATTGAGCTTGGTTCGAGGTAAGTGGATTGCCTAACCTTGTGGGGGAGGGGGGAATCCCCTTAGGATTTGGTACTGTTGTGATATTTCTGTGATATGTGAGTGTTGTACGCGAGGTGACGAGTGCGTACACGGGCTAATTATTGTAAATTATGGTTTTCACTGAGTATTAGCATGTTACATCTTAATTGAGTTATACCAACATGTGTAGTTATCCTGTTTAATCTAATATCGCATGTCTACGTGTATTAAATGCTTGTTTGAAATCGGTGTACCATGTTTAGTTGAATTCTTGTCTTTTCTTGATTTGTATCAATCTTAGCTGTAGAATTCTTGTTGTTAGTCGCTATTTTCCAGTGACTTGAGCTGTGTGTTTACTTTTGGGACTACGAGACGGTACCTCGGGAGATCCCCCTGCATATTTACTTTTGGGACTACGAGGCGGTACCTCGAGAGATCCCCCTGCATATTTACTTTTGGGACTAGGAGGCGGTACCTCGGGAGATCCCCCTGTACATTTACTTTTGAAACTACGAGGCGGTACCTCGGTAGATCCCCCTGCATATTTACTTTTGGGACTATGAGGCAGTACCTCGGAGATCTCCTTGCATATTTACTTTTGGGACTACGAGACGGTATATCGGGAGATCCCATGTCGAGTATTTACTTTTGGGATTACGAGACAGTATCTCGGGAGCGCCATTGTTGTTTATCTCATTGTGTTGTGCTGTTATTTCTCCGTGAATTTCCTTTTTGTTAAATTCTCAGTCTTTTCACATTATTATATATTTTGTCTTATTATTATATCCTAGTATGGCTCGGACCTGACCTTGTCACTACTCAACCGAGGTTAGGCTTGGAACTTACTAGGTACCTTTGGGGTGTACGCATGCTACTCTTCTGCACATATTTTGTGTGCCGATCCAGGTACATCTTATCACCCTCTATATCAGTGAGCAGTTAGATTGCGGAGAATTCAAGATATATCTGCCCGCGTCCACAGAACTCGGAGTCCCCCTATATTCCCTCCTATGTCGTTTATCTTTCCGTACTTTTCTTAGACTCTGGTGTATAGAGATACTTATTTCTTCTTCTATAGCTTCTGACTTATGACTACCGGGTTTTGGGGAATATGGTTAATACTCGAGTGTTGGTTATTGTACATGCCGAGCGCCATCTTATCAGTTGTTTAATTATCTGTTGCAGTTTAGTTGCTAAAATTTTGCTTCCATTTTTATTATTCCGCAAATTGTTAGGCTTACCTAGTCGTAGAGACTAGGTATCGTCACGACGTCTTACGGAGGGGGAATTGGGTCGTGAAAAGTTGGTATCAGAGCTCTAGGTTCATAGGTGTCGTGACTCACAAGCAAGTTTATTAGATTTCACGGATCGATACGGAGACGTCTGTACTTATCTGCGGGAGACTATGGAACTATTAGGAAAATTACACTTCTTTGATTCCTTGTCGTGCGAAATTGTGGACTTCGAAATTCTAAGCTTCTGTCTTCTATTCTCTCACAGATGGTGAGGACACGTACAGGCGGATCTGATGACCAGGAACTCGCGCCCCCTACTAGAGCCGAGAGAGGCCGGGGTAGAGGTCGAGGACATCCACGTGGTGCAGCCAGAGCACCCCCTCGAGTTTCTATAGAGGAACCCCCAGTAGCTCCAGCTGGAGGGCAGGCACCTGAGATACCTGTTGCTGCACCAGCCGTCCAGGAGACTCTGGCCCAGTTTCTGAGCATGTTCAGCACCTTAGCTCAGGCTGGATTGATTCCACTCGCTCCTTCCACATCTCAGGACGGGGGAGGAGCACAGACTCCCGCCGCCTTACCCCGGAGCAATAGATTCAGGTCGACCAGGTTCCAAATATCATATCGATGAGGTAGCTCCAGTTTAGCCTTGAGGTTAGGGCAGCAGTTTCTAAGGCAGAGCAGCTCAGGCTTGAGAGGTACAAGAAGTACCAGCCTCCTACCTTCAGTGGATAGGCGTCAGAGGATGACTAGGGTTTTCTTGAGGAGTATCACCGTATTCTCCGTACTATGGGTGTAGCGGAGTCGAGCGGGATTTCTTTTACTACAGCTTGAGAAACAGCCTATCAGTGATGGCGTGCTTATGAGTTGGGTAGTCTGGCTGAGGAAGCTTCATTTACATAGACTCAGTTCTTGGACATGTTCTTGAGGGAGTTTGTTTCCCAGAGTCTCATAGACGCATGGCGCGTGGAATTTGAGCAGTTGCGCTAGGGTTCTATAACTGTGCCAGAGTATGCAGTTCGCTTCAGTGATTTAGCCAGACATGCACCAGCCTTGGTTGCTACAGTTCGAGAGAGGGTCCGTGGATTTATCGAGGGGATCAACCCCAGTATCAGTCTTAGCATGGCCCGAGAGTTGGTGATGGATATTTTATACCAGCAAGTTGTAAGTATTGCTAGGAGATTTGAGGGTATGCTTGCTCGAGGGAGGGAGGACAAGAGGTCTCGAGAGTCTAGCACTTATAGTGGTACTCGTGCCCTAGTGGCAGCTCGTCATGGTAGAGGTTATATGATTCGCCCTGTTCATTCAACACTTCCAGCCGCCAGTGGTATTCCGGCCCATTCTAGGCCCTAGGAGCCTTATTATGCATCGCTAGTATCTAGTGCACCTCTTGCACGGGGTACTTTCAGCTGTCAGTTAACGCCTGGGTAACGCCAGGCCATCCCAGGCGTTTTGGCTATAACGCCTGGGTAACGCCAGGCTATCATCAGTCCTACAGACCTGGCCCGAGTCATCCACAGCAGCCACACCCTCCGAGAGCTTGTTTTGAGTGTGGCGACACTCTCCATATATGGTGAGGTGTTTCCCTAGACTTAGGAAGGGTTCACCTCCACAGACTTCTCAGGTACTGCGTGCTCTACCGGGTCCTTAGGCTATGATTACAGCACCAGTTACCACTCCACCTGCTCAGGAAACTCGAGGTGGAGGCCGGGTAGGTAAAAGTCGCCCTATAGGGTGAGGCCAGTCTAGATATTATTCTTCATGTTCGTACAGAGGCAGTTGCTTCTGACTCTGTCATTACAGGTATTGTTTCAATCTGTCATTGAGATGCATCGGTTTTATTGTGATCCAGGATCCACTTATTCCTATGTATCCTCTTATTTTTCCCCGTATTTGGGCGTATTTCATGATTCTTTGAGTTCTCCTAATTATGTGTCTACACCTATGGGAGATTCTATTGTTGTTGACGGTGAGTATCAGTCGTGTTTGGTGGTTCTTAGTGGTTTCGAGACCAGAGCCGACTTATTATCCCGAAGACTGCTTTCAGGACTCGGTATGGTCACTACGAGTTCCTTGTGATGTCATTTGGGGTGACAAATGCCCCAATAGCATTCATGCATTTAATGCACAGTGTATTTTGACCCTATCTTGAATCTTTCATCATTGTGTTTATTAACGACATTCTGGTGTACTCCCGGAGTCGGGAGGATCATGAGAAACACTAGAGGACTGTGTTTCATACCTTGAGAGAAAAGAAGCTATATGCAAAATTTTCAAAGTGTGAGTTTTGGCTAGACTTAGTGTAATGCTTGGGTCATGTGGTGTCAATTGAGGGGATCAAAATGGATCCGAAGAAGGTGGAAGCAGTGCAGAGTTGGCCCAGACCGTCCTCAGCTATGGAGATTCGGAGTTTTCTTGGTTTGGCAGGTATTACCGTCGATTTGTAGAGGGTTTTGCATCTATTGCAGCACCTATGACCAGGTTGGACCAAAAGGATGATTCGTTCAGGTGGACAGAGGAGTGTGAGGAGAGCTTTCACAAGCTCAAGACAGCTTTGACTACAGCCCTAGTATTGGTACTACCTACAGGTTTAGGATCTTACATTGTATATTGTGATGCGTCACGGATTGGCCTTGGCGCGCTGTTTATGCAAGACGGTAGGGTGATTGCCTACACGTCCAAACAGCTGAAGGTGCATGAAAAGAACTATCATATCCACGACCTTGAGTTAGCGGCTATGTTTCATGCCTTGAAGATTTGGCGGCACTATTTGTATGGTGTCCCTTGTGAGGTCTACATCGATCATCAAAGTTTGCAGCATTTGTTCAAATAGAAGGATCTTAACTTGCATCAGCGGAGGTGGTTGGAGAAGCTTAAGGATTATAAACTCACCATTTTGTACCATCCCGGGAAAGCCAACGTGGTGGCCGATGGCTTGAGTCGCCGGGCGGAGAGTTTAGGGAACTTAGCATATCTACCAGCAACAGAGAGGCCATTGGCGTTGGATGTTTAGGCCTTAGCCAACCAGTTTGTTAGATTGGATATTTCTGAGCCGATCATATCAGGGAGCGTCAATATGATGACCCCCATCTGCTTGTCCTTAGGGATACGGTTCAGTACGGTGATGCTACAGAGGTCACTATTGGAGATGATGGTGCATTGAGGATGCAGGGCAGGCTATGTGTGACCAATTTAGATGGATTGCGGGAGTTGATTCTCCAGGAGGCTCACAGTTCGCAGTACTCCATTCATCCAGGTGCCACGAAGATGTATCAGGACTTGAGGCAACATTATTGGTGGAGGATAATGAAGAAGGGCATAGTGGAATATGTAGCTCGGTATCTAAATTGCCAGCAGGTAAAGTATGAGCGTCAGCGGCCTGGTGGATTGCTTCAAAAGTTAGAGATTCCGAAGTGGAAATGGGAGCGGACCACTATGGATTTTGTTGTTGGGCTTCCACGGACTCAGCAGAAGTTTGATGCAGTTTTTGTGATTGTGGATAAGCTGACCAAGTCAGCTCATTTCGTTCCTGTGATGACCTCTTATTCTTTCGAGCAGTTGGCTCGAGTTTATATCCGCGAGATCGTTAGGATTCATGGCGTACCTGTATCTATCATCTCTGACGGGGGTACGCAGTTCACCTCATGGTTCTGGAGGGTCGTACAGCATGAGTTAGGTACTCGGGTTGAGTTGAGCACAGCATTTCACCCTCATATGGAAGGAAAGCCCGAGCGCACTATTCAGATACTAGAAGATATGCTTTGTGCGTGTGTGATGGAGTTTGGAGGTTCTTGGGAGTAGCCACTTGCGGAGTTTGCCTACAACAACAGTTATAAGTCGAGCATTCAGATGGAACCATATGAGGCTCTGTATGGTAGGCGGTGTCGGTCTCCAGTAGGTTGGTTGGAGCCGGGCGAGGCTAGGTTATTGGGTACATACTTAGTTCAGGATGCTCTGGATAAGGTCAAGGTGATTCAGGATCGACTTTGCACAGCCCAGTCCAGATAGAAGAGTTATGCGGATCGAAAGGTTCGCGATGTTGCATTCATGGTTGGAGAGTGAGTCATGCTCCGGGTGTCACCCATGAAGGGTGTTATAAGGTTCGGAAAATAAAGGCAAGTTGAGCCCAAGGTTTATTGGACCATTTGAGGTGTTGCGACGTGTTGGGGAGGTTTCTTATGAGCTTTCCTTGCCTCCCAGCCTAGCAGGAGTCCATCCGGTATTTCATGTTTCTATGCTCCGGAAGTATCACGATGATCTATCTCATGTGGATTTCAGCTCAATCCAGTTGGACAAGGATTTATCTTATGTTGAGGAGTCGGTGGCTATTTTGGACAGGCATGTGCGAAAGCTGAGGTCAAAGAACATTGCTTCAGTGAAGATTCAGTGGAGGGGTCAGTCGGTCGAGGAGGCGACTTGGGAGACCGAGCATGATATGCGCAGCCGTTATCCTCATCTTTTTCCCACTTCAGGTATGTCTTTATGCTCGTTCGAGAACGAACGATTGTTTTAAGAGGGGGAGAGTGTAACGACCCAGCCGGCCATTTGGAGATTAATACCCCGATCCCCTATTTACTTCTTTCCCCATATCTTTTTCTGCTTATATGACTTGTCGGGAGGTTTTGTGTGTGGTTTCGGAGTGATTTGGGGCTCTTAGTCCCTAAAACATAAGCTTAAGTTCTAGGATTTTGACCACAGTCAGAACTGTGTGAAAACAATTCTGGGATGGAGTTTCGTCGGTTCTGTTAGCTCCGTTGGATGATTTTGGACATAGGATCGTGTCTGGATTGTGAATTGGAGGTCTATAGCTGAGTTAGGCTTGAAATGGCGAAAGTTGAATTTTTGGAAAGTTTGATCGGAAGTCGACTTTTTGATATCGGGGTCGGATTCCGATTCTAGAAATTGGAGTAGGTCTGTAATGTCAATTATGACTTGTGTGCAAAATTTGGGGTCAATCGGACGTGTTTTGAGGTTTTGGCATCGGTTGTAGAAGTTTGAAGTTTCAAAGTTCATTTAGTTTGAATTGGGGGGTGATTCGTGTTTTAGCATTGTTTGATGTGATTTGAGGGATCGACTAAGTTTATATGATGTTTTAGGACTTGCTGGTATATTTGGTTGAGGTCCCGGGGGCCTCGGGTGGATTCCGGATGGTTAACGGACTAGTTTTGGACATGAAAGATTTCAGATATTTCTGGTGTCTTCAATTGCTGGTTTCCTCTTATGCGGTCGCGTGGGAGTAGATGCGATCGCGAAGCCTTGAATTAGAGAGTCACATTTTATGTTCTATGCGATCGCAAGAGCTCGTCCACGATCGCGAAGTTTGCGTGGCCATTGGTACGTGAACGCATAGCCTTTTCCGCGTTCGCAGTGAAGAAGAGAGGACCTGGGCAGTGGGAGGATTTACTCTATGCGGTCGCGTGGAGTGTTACGTGATCGCGTAGGTCAGCTTGGTAGTGGTACGCGTTAGCGAACAGATATCCGTGTTCGCCTTGAGTATTTTTTTAAACGGTTGGAATTTTGTTTTACGCGATCGCATGAGATGTTCCGCGATCGCGTAGTGTGCACCTGGCCAGAATATAACATTTCAAAATCGAGGGTTTAGCCATTTTTAACGTAACTTGAGATAGAGAGGTCGAATTTAGACAAAAGTTTGAGGGATTTTCAGAGGCATCGATTGGGTAATGATTATTTACTTGTTTTTGGTTATATCCCACTAATCTATCATTAATTCTATCCTTTAATTTCGGATTTGGGTTGAGAAAATTGGGGGGGGAAATGAGAAAAGTTCTTCAACCAAATTTTTGGGTTTTAATTGAGATTTTAACATCGGATTTGAGTGATTTTGGTACGAGTGAACTCGTGTTCGTATCTTGTGACTTTTATCTGATTCCGGGACGTGGGCGCAAGTCGATTTTTTGGGGCGATTTTTGAAATTCTTGTTAAAGTCTTGATTTCATTAATTAGATTAGTCTATTATAGTTGTATTTATGGTATATAATTATTTTTGGCTAGATTTGGGCCATTCGGAGTCGGATAATCGAGGAAAGGGCATTCTTATTGATTGATTGAGCTTGGTTCGAGGTAAGTGGCTTGTGTGGAGAGAAATCCCCTTAGGATTTGTTACTGCTGTGATATTTTTGTGATACGTGAGCACCATGTATGCGAGGTGACGAGTGCGTACACGGGCTAATTATTGTAAATTCCGATTTTTCACTGAGTAGTAGCATTTTACATCTTAATTGAGTTATATCAGCATGTGTAGTTATCCTGTTTAGTCTAGTAATGCATGTCTACGTGTCTTAAATGCTTATTTGAAATCTGTGCAGCATGTTTTGTTGAATTCCTATCTTTTATTGATTTGAATCAACCTTAGCGGTAGAATTTTTGTTGTTAGTTGTTGTTTTCCACCGATTTGAGTTGTGTGTTTACTTCTGGGACTACCTCGAAAGATCCCCTTGCATATTTACTTTTGGGACTACGAGGCGGACCTCGAGAGATCCCTTTGCATATTTACTTTTGGGACTATGAGGCGGTACCTCGGGAGATCCCATGTACATTTACTTTTGGGATTACGAGGGGGTACCTCGAGAGATCCCCCTATACATTTACTTTTGAGACTACGAGGCGGTACCTCGGGAGATCTCCTTGCATATTTACTTTTGAGACTACGAGACGGTATCTCGTGAGATCCCCTGTCGAGTATTTACTTTTGGGACTATGAGACGGTATCTCGGGAGATCCCCTGTCGAGTATTTACTTTTGGGACTATGAGACGGTATCTCGGGAGCTCCCCTGTTATTTATCTCATTGTGTTGTGTTGTTATTTCTCCGTGAATTTCTTTTTTGTTAAATTCTCAGTCTTTTCACATTATTATATCTTCTGTCTTATTATTATATCCCAGTACGACCCGGACCTGACCTCGTCACTACTCTACCGAGGTTAGGCTTGGCACTTACTAGGTACCTTTGGGGTGTACGCATGCTACTCTTCTGCACATATTTTGTGTGCAGATCCAGGTACTTATCACCCTTGATATCAGTGAGCAGTGAGATCGCAGAGACTTCAAGCTATATCTACCGTATCCGCTGACCTCGGAGTCCCTCTATTTTCCCTCCTATGTTGTTTACCTCTCCGTACTTTTCTTAGACTCTGCTTTATAGAGATACTTAGTTCTTCTTTAGTTGTGACTTATGACAAACGATTTTTGGGAAAAACTGTTTGTACTCGAGTGTTGGTTATTGTGCATGCCGAGCGACATCTTATTAATTATTTAATTATCTGCTGCAGTTTAGTTGCTAAAATTTTGCTTCCATTTTTATTATTTTGCAAATTGTTAAGCTTACCTAATCGTAGAGACTAGGTGTCGTCACGGCGTCTTAAGGAGGGAGAATTGGGTCATGACATTGAAAAACTCCCAAAAACTGTTTTACGAAATTTTCACTTCAAATCATTCACAAAAATTCAAATACAACTCCAAATTGTATTCATGTCCAAATACAACTCTAATTTCCAAATGTCATTTTCACTTTTAAAAAAAAAATCTTTTTCCCGGAATTTCACAATTTTTATGTCCAAACGCCCCACTTAGATTGGGTTATAGACAAACCTACTTCCACTTCCCTATTTTAGGCTTAACAAAGACCACAAAAAACAAATGGGAGCTAAAACCACACCATTCAAAGACCATAAAAGTTGAAAGGAAAAATTCACCAAACAATTACCTTATGGTGGAATCTAGGGTTGTGCAACAAAACAGATGCAGAAATATCATGGAAAATAGTCAAAATCTTGAACAAGTTCTTGATAAACATAAGCGGGCAAGTGCTATACAATAAACTAAATAAATCACGAGATTGCAAAAGGTTGAGTAACGATGCATGTACAACTCGAGATGTGAGATTGACCACAAGATTCAAGAAAATGAACCTCAATCGATTATAATTGAATATCATATTTTTTTGTTTTGGAACATCTGCTCGGTAAATACAACATAAGACCACCAGGAATATAGAAAGAAATATGTGCTTAGAGACCTAACATTGACAAAACTTTAAATAGTGGAATTGGATATGATACGCCGGTAGCCTATTTTTCTGTGTTTGAACCTCGCACTTGTATGCATATGAACATTTCTGTTTCCAAAATTTAAAGAATTTCATAATAAACCTGCTTCAAAGAGGTTTCTCCTTCTCAGCGTCTCATCTACCAGTTTGAATGTCTTCTTAACAAGCTTCTGATCAAGGGCTGTGGTTCTGTAGATCTTAAAGACCCGGTCCACACGATCTGGTGCAGTGCATTGGAAATATGACTCCTCAAATTTTTTCTTTACAAACCTAAAGAGCAGATCATTGAAATATAGAACGTTCATTCAGCACATGAATTGAGCAACAGTTTTAAAGGAAAGAGTATCGGCTCTACCCCCACATCCCCAAGACCCAAAATAATGGTGTAGAGCCAAAAAGCAGAAAATAGACCGAAAATAGCTAAACAATATATGAATTAACAACCATGATATAGTGTCTAAGCAGGAAAGATCGTTGAGCAAATGAATGTGCTGTCTCTATATGTGTGTGTGTATCGAGCTTACAAATGTCTTAAAGCAACCATGTTTTATAGAGCCCAATGAATACATCAGCGAAATCAGTAACATATATATAAAAGTGCTGCACATGAGAAGCTTACTCGTAAGCATGCTCAATCTCTTGTTTTCCTGTTGAAACTGGTTGGTAATCTTTAAACCACTCACAGACGTTCAGAGGCACCTATAACCACGGGATATCATTCTTAGACAAAGAAGAATGGTTCCAACGACAGACACCACCACTAGATAATATGTACTTACTTTCAGAGCCTTCTGCTCAAATATATCAAATTTGTTGAGAAATAGCATGAAGGAAGTTTTCTGCACAAATAATAAAGCGTAAGCTTCATAACCGGTTTCATTTGTTTTTTTTAAAAACCCAAAAAAGGTGATCCAGAAGTTTCTTTTTTTCTTTTTTGATGAAAAAGGTGATGCAAAAGCATATAACTAGAAGAGCCATAAGTACAAGTTGATAAATATGGATTATAAAATTCAAATTTGCAACCAATCATCGGTCTTCTAGTAGACAACGAGAACTGACCTCAAAACATGGCTGCTTTAAGACCCACTCAAAGAGTTCCTTGGTCTCCATCATTCGGTTCTTTCTTTCATCCTCAAACAGAGTTTGGTCATACCTGAAGTGAATAATAGAACACTAATAATAAGTAAAGGAAAAAAAAATAGAACAATAACAAGTATGCAATTGCCTCATTTCCTTTACCCACAAATTCAAAATCCTTTTGACCTACATTAACTAACTTTAATTTTCTTCCTCAATCTGGAAAGCTACATGTTCCACGTATTGCTACTTATGATAAAGTCAGAAATTGGATTTACTTAAAAGCAAATGATCTTAGAGATATCAGAAAGCTAGGAGCAGAAATCTTACTCACTAATAGCGGCACAAAATATTACTGCCGTGACGCCTTCAAATAGATGAATCCACTTTCTTCTCTCATTTCTCTGACCTCCAACATCAAATAGCCTATACACTTCTCCACTTTTTTTGTTCTCTCCAACTGGGCTGCAAATATTTTAGTAGTTATTAAGCCTTTCATCCAAACTAGATGGAATACAAAAGTGTCTTACAAGGGGGAAAAGGGACAAATAGACAAGGTCACAAGCAATTGCATCATTGGAGGACCACAAGAACCGGTGCGTTACAAGTATAAAATGATTAATAATCAAGAAATTTAAGGACATATAAATGCACCCAATGATTAGGCACTTAATCAATAGATGAGGGACATAGAGATATGCATAAATAGGCAGAACCTAATGAAGATAACCCAAGCAACTGCACATTAACTAGTTTAATAACATTTAAACAGGGTGGCTAAGACTTGACACATAGAAAAGCATATAAACCAACACCGCATTAAGAGATCAAAATTTATATAAACCACTAAAAGTGAGGTTTTAGTAAATTGATACAAGGACCGTTCAAGGATTCGTGAAATTCACCTGAACTGTATCTCAACGACACCAGTTGTTCGAATTCGGGCAAAAAGAACATCCTCCTACAAGATAACAAGAAAAATGATTAATCGACTATGCCTATAGGGAAACTGTGTTAAAGACAATTAAAAAACAAACGGTTTCATCTCTAACAGCTTCATTTTGTAAATGAGGAGTTCTACACAATTCAACACGAACGGAACAGACAATATTTGTTTGTTAAAGTATCACAGCCATCATCATCAAAGAATTTTGACGTGCTTGGCAGGGAAATGTATCTAGCCTGCACTTAAAGGAGTGTATAAAGGCATAATAAATAGATAACAACATCCCATCTTTTGATAAGGAAGTTTATAAAATTCACGAGATACAATCCAACAAGCTCTGTATGAAGAAAGAAATTATAGCAACTAAGAATAATTGAATAGCACAATGAAAACTTGATTGATGAACCACACTTTTCTTTACCAGCAATATACAGGCAACACTTGCACTTACTACACTTACACTGCCTATAGAAAGAACACCACTAGTGTAATAGAAAATAAGATACAGGCATAAGCGATAAGCGAGGGCAAGTGTACTGTGTAATAGCTAGTATCTTGGGTGCTCGACATCGTATTTGACTCTAGAAAGTTTGAGTTTGAATTTTGAAATATTTGACCAACACTAGGGGTGTCAAACGGGTGGGTTAAAATGAGATCAGAAAGAAAACGGGTTTGGCCCGTCCTGGCAAAGCTATGCATGTCTAGATTAGTATTCTTTTTGGTTTACATAGACACCCCTAGGACCAAAATCCTAAGGGTAAAATAGTTTTAATAATGCATCTGAGCCAAAACTGCTATCAACAACTGTGAATTCAACATCATGTAGAGGATAGTTTTATCATTGGGTTAAAGTACAGATGGCTTTGATTTCTTCGTAAATTCAACATGAAAAGTAGAACAGATTTTTATTATTGCAATGAAAGCGAACTCTTAATTGGAAAATACCTCATTGATTAAAGAGTTTGGTATACAACCAATGAACAACGTGTTGTCAATCTTAGTTCTACTGGTAGTACTGTAAAACATACTAACTTAGTGTCTCAAGACTTCCTATATTCTATTTATTTCAATAGCATTCTAGTTCCATATATTTCAGTTAATATAATCGGTATACAGAAACAAAGAGCATACATGATCCAGTCTCTATTTCTTACCTTCGATGGGACATAATTTATATCAGAAAATCTCTGCAAGTTTTCCATGAAATAATGGGCACAATCTGGAACCTGGAGCTCATTACCACGTAATATAGTTTCCTACAAGAAAGAAAGAAAACTCTATCAGAGTAATGAAAAGTTAATCTTTTCTGGATACTCGATAAAAGATTAAGGGTTCGCGTAGTTTGGATTTTTCACATCAGCTTGATTAATCAAAATCTCTGATTGGCCATTTTATGAAAAAATCAAATTCTAAAGTGATTTACTTCAATAAAATTAAAGGCTACAACTACGGAGAAGCAATCTAGAGAATAAGGATTTTGGGATAAATAAAAGTAAGACACTATTATATGCATTGCCAGTGTAGCCCACACAAGAAGAATGAAAGTAAAGTGAATGATTGTGGTGCTTCAATACAAATTATTCAAATACATAGGCTCAATCTTCTAGGAGAATGGCACTACAGATAAAGATGCAGCCCATAGAGTTAGATCAGATCATTGTGGTGGAGGCGTACTACAAGAAAACTATGTGATAGGAACACATCTAATAAAGTGAAAGGCAACGACCGGTAAATGTGGGAATGAAGGTTAAGGCCCAACATATCCTCAAGATGAGTGTCTTAGAAATGCTAAAGTTATAACGAATTTGCAATCTTACAAATGTAGACAAAATTAAAATGATCACCTCAGACAGAAGGTGCAAGTAACATACATTTTTTATGAAGGTGGTGCTTGGGCAACTTTACTTGCACCTCAACTATTTCACCGATACTTGTTACCGCCCATCAAAATAGGTACTAGATAATTCTGCCCACCCATACTTAGCCAGAGAAGGTGCAAGTAACATACATACAGAATAAAATGTGAGACGGTGAGATTACTAAGTCATCCCTCCAAATTCACCAATATGTTGGTATGACTTTAGTGATTGAAGGTGCTAAAAAAGGGACAAGGTAATTCTAGAATCACACCAAGAGAAGTTATCTAAAAAGATTTTCTTTTATAACGGTGGTGTCTGGACCAACTTGCGCTCACCTCGATTATACCACCGAGTTCCTGATACCTCCCACCAGCATAGGTATTGAGTAACTCTATCCACCAAGGCTTACGCAAATGGGAAGAGATCACCTAAAGCTTTATGTCTCCGGCGGAATTTGATCCCAGTTTTGCACCCACTTTATTGATCGCTAGGCCACACCCTAGGGTGCTTGTCTAAAAAGAGTTATGATATCTAGGAATATTGTGAACTGAGTTAAGACTAGAAGTCTAGAACATAATGGAAACAAATTATCCAAATAGACAACTCCAACTATATAGGAATAAGGATCAGTTGTTGCTGGTTTTCAACATTAGGATTAGGAATAAGAGTGAGATTTAAAAAACCTCTAGTTTTGTAGAACTACTGAACTTGACTTACAGACAAAGAAAAAGCGGTATTGGAATGAAATGTGAAATGGCCCAAATAGAGCAGAATATATAGAAGATCATCGCGAAAACCCCACTAGAATACTAGTTACAGATTGAGGCATAGTTGATTGAGTGACTTCAATGAATTGATTGTTTCAATTATCAATAATCATTTAATTAGATAAGTAAAAACAATTTTCATAATCCAAATCATCGAGCCTTAAAAGCGTACTTGACACCGAAATAAAGTCATCAAAGGGCTTAAGCAAAGCAAGATTACTTGAATAGCAGGATCTTTCCAAAGAGCTTCAATATCCTGCACCAGATCCTTAGTCAGGTGAGGATAATCCAACCTGCCTCCAATTTCTGAAAGCTTCTCGCCGATATCCTGGTGCAAAGAAATATGTTATTCTGTTCATGCAGCTAAGCAAGACAAGCAATCACATGTCCTCAATTTCAAGGGTTTCCCTTGTCTAAATGACTTCAAGATGATAGCCCACATACCTGGTAATAATAAGCAAGAAGAGCAAGGAAATTGCACAAGGAACGAATAAGACAAACCTTATTTTCAGCTGATAGAAGATACTTTGAGGCCTCTAATTCACTTTGAGCTAATTCCTTCGACCCATCATGTAATACCTGTTATGTCACCAAACACCCACCATGTAAGAATGTCAGTTTCTGTGACATTAGTAATCAAACCTCGTTATAAAGCATGTGAATGATATTTCTATATATGCACGTCTCTAACAAGCAGCGGCTATTTTGCAAAAAGGGAAATAACCAACACACCCTTTCAAGTATTCCGTACTTTTATTGTCTGATAGACATTGGCATGAATGACAGGGATATAGTTCTTTAGCTCTGCTTCATCAAAGCCAGTTTGAAACAAAAGTTTTATCTGCATGGCAAAAAATAAATAGAGGCCACTGGAGTTAAAAGAAATACATTAACATGAACATTTAGAGAACAATGAATCGTAAAATATTAATCATAAGATCTCTTGCCTGCTTAAAAATAGTGGACTTCCCCGAATCTCCGGCACCTTGAAACAACAGAAAGATCAGCATTCAGCAAACACGGTCAAACAGGATATAGACCAGAAAACACACAGCAGTAAGTTTAATCATACGCAACAGTAAGCTTCAAGGAAAAGAAAAGTTCAAATTTAACAAGTCCAAGGTGAAAGATGTCTATAGAAATCATGACTCACTACATTGATATGGTGAACATAAAAAGGAAAAGCAAACAGCGAGAAATGACTAGATCATATGACAATTGAAGACTAATTTTTCTGATTTACCAAGTAGAAGAAGTTTCTGAATATGCTTGTCCGCTTTTGTTTCTTGCTCGATACGTCTTTCTATATCTGCAGTCTGTAGACGCATGATCTAGTAAGGACACTGGTGGTTATGCATTAAGCAAGATGAAAATAGATTCTTTGCTCTCCTAGCTTAAAGACAGCACTACGGACAATTACCAAAAATTCCAAATCTATTTCGTATAACTCATACCTGAGTATTTTCCTCATCGTCGGCTTGATTGTAGCCTTTGTTTCTGCTGCACAACAAGCCCATGTTTTCTAATACCACACACAGCATAGGCCTGTGTGATAGTCAAGCTAGAGGTCTCAAATCTTTTGTAGCAACTCGTTTATGATGTCCATGTATACCTTATTTTCACAGAAGCAGACAAGAAATAAGATTAAGGTAATTAACTCGGAAAAAGACTTTACTGCACGTCCAGTTCAGTTGAATTTAAGCAATAACCAAAATACGTCTCCGTGGTTTCAGTTTGCATCTCAGTCAAATAAAAGTCCAAGATAACCACCCCCCCCCCCCCCCCCCCCCCCCAACACACACACACAAAAAAAAAACCTCTCAGAGTTAAATAAGGCAATTATACAGAAGGAATATATGAAAATGTTATGTGCGCGATTTAGAAACTAAAGTTCAAAATTTCATTGTTGGAAGAACACTCAGAAAGGTTGGAACCTGCTATAGGATTGATGGTCAACTTGTGGATGCAATGTTTATGGCAAACCATCAAGACTGACAGTGTAACAACCAAATTTTAATTGTTATGTTTCTAATCCATAGGGAAAGCAATTTTTTTGAGCAGTAGTGTTTCTTCCTACAGTAATTATTAATAGGTGCCAGTTAGTATCAGTATCAATCCCTAAGGCCCCAAAACCGACCTAGTTCCATTTATTCGCAAATGACAACGCATAATTAATCAATCAATTAACTAAGCCTCAATCCTAAGTTAGATTGGATCAGCTGCATGAATCCTCTATCTTTCTATAACAGTGGTTTCTGGGCCAGCTTGTGCAGTGTGCGCATCCCAACTATCCTTTATACACATTCCACCGAGCTCGAACCCGTTCATTTCAATGTTGGTAAATACATTTCATGATATTATGACTATTGAGCAGGAAACTAAACCACACATCAAAACCACTTGCAAATTAAGAAAGAAGTGACTACATCCCCATTTTTTAATTTTCCAAGAATAACACTATTCACCCCATCCCCTGAAAATAAATAAAAGCCAAATAAGAACATAAATAAAACTACCCACTTTCTAATTTCCTCTTCTTTTACAGTTAAAATAGTAAATTCAACACCCTGTTCTCTAACATTCTTGATTATGAAACACTCCAAACCCTAAAAACTTTGAAAATTAACCCCATAAGCATTTAAATAAAGCAGCAACTTTACATTTATACATTAAGGTGTATGTATATAAAAACATAAATACAACTACCCACTTTACATTTCCACTTCATTTGCATTTAACACAGTCAACTCAACACCCTATTTACTAACATTCTTGAATTCTGAAGCAATCTTAGCCCTAAAACCTTTGGAAATTAAACCCTCAAACAAATTAAATAAATAAAAAAGGGGCAGGAACTTTACATATATATACACACAAAAGTGTATATCAAGTTAAAGATTGAGCTAAAAAATGTACTGACCTAAGAGGATCTGTTAGATGAAGCAGTGATCTGAGAGAGAGAGAGAGAGAGATAAAGGGAGAAGTTTGCCGGTGCTCAGAAACAATTGCTTTGGAGAGACAAAGACAGACACAGAGACAGAGACAGAAAATATAGTGTACCTAACCATGGTCAAGGTTGCAACTTTTGACTAACAAATAAAAAAATAGAGTTTTTCCCTTTCTTTTTTGTCTATTTATGAGTATTACCAAAAATATGACATAAAATGTTTATACTAAATCAATTAAACACAAGCCATGCGCATATATAGAAAAATTTTAATAATATATATTTTTACTTTAATTTAACAACCTGAATTAAATTAATTAATTTAATATTTATAGGGAGCATGAACTAATATTGTTTCGAAAATTAAGTTTTTAAAATTTAATATGAATATTTATTGCTCAAAGAATATTTTCGCTACTGTTGTTGGTACCACTTAGTCAAATATTTATCAAATCTCAATACTGTACTCTTTTAGTCTTTTGCATACTTCTCCGTCACAAAAGAATATCCAGTTTTTCTTTTTCACGAGAATCTAAACATTAACTCTTTTATATAATAGTATAACTTTAATATTATATAAAATTATTATTATCATCGCTTTCTTATTTATAAATATTTAAAGTACTTAAACAATAATAACTAAAAGAAATTATTAATTCAAAAATATTATGCGTATATAAAATGAGACATAAACTATAAAACAAGAAATTTTGGGAGTAAAACTGAGCATAAATGAAATATTTTAAAAGAAATAGTTAAACTATCGAAAATATTCATAAGTTTCGGATACAACCCCTATATTTTTCAACCAAACACTTACACACCATATACTATAGAAATCTTACAGGTACACCCCTTATGAGGTATGTTCGTAACTAAACATATTAAAATAAATTAATAAATGATAAATTAAAATTAATATCAATTTTTTATATGTTTTTTTTTTAAAATTGTGAAACTTAAAAAGAGGATAAATATTTTGCCAACACTCTTTATTCACGCCTTTGATCAAAAAGAACAAATATTTTAAAATATGTATCTTTTGAAACTCTTAAAAAGGAAATGAACACAAATTACTTAATAAACTAACTAGAATTTTATATCCTTACCTTTCAAAACTTTTACATATAATGATATATTATTCATATTTTTCTAAAAATATTTAAACCTCTTATTTATATATCTTTAAGAAATATGTGTAAAAAAAATTATTTATCTTAATTTATATTTTAACAGTTATAATTTAATATACTTAGTTACAGATATACCTCGTAGGGATGTAAATATTGAATTTCTATAATATAGATGATATAAGTGTTTGATTTTAAAATACAAAAAGTGTATCCAAAATTGAGATATTACCGGGATGTGCAGTGTAATTAGCCCTTTGCGTTTTTTTCCTTTTGAGTTTTGATTTTATAACATTTGTTTGTCATAACTCTTCGGGGTTGGTTGGTTTGGAGGGTGGTTATTGATACGGATAATCTGGAATCGATTTTTTCCTCAATGCATTTTATATTTTCTGTGTGGTTTACTGAAAAAAAATCATTTGTTTGTCATGGTTTTAGATAATTGGTATAATACTAGGGGTAATATCTTCCTTCACTTTCTTTTTTTCCTGTTATAGTACATCCTTATAAAATAAGGCAGAAAGAGACAAATACCTATTCCTAAAGCATGTTCCTTGTTTCTTTAACATTGAAACTGCGCAACTCCAGTTCATACATTTATGTCGGTTTGGTCAAAGATATATATGTCGCGATCCGAAATCTCACCTTCAGATTGTGATAGTATTTAACATTGAACTCACTAGACAAGTCAACGTTACTAGTTATCCCGATTTATTCCTTTGTTATTTAGCATTTTAAAAGTGACATATAAGAACAAATAGAATTGAGAATGCGGAAGGTAAGGAATTCAACAACTTAAATAATAAATCTTATGAAAATTTTCTTAAACATACCCCAGAACTGATGTCACAATTTCACGAACAGTCTCAGATTTTGCTAAATACAATGGTCTGAAACAAGTAAATACAACTGTCTTGGAACTACTTAAATAAGACAGAAAATGAGAGAAAAGAGTAGGAGGTGAAGCCAAGGCCCACGAACGTCTGCGGGACTACCTCGATGTCGTCTGTGTGGACTGAAGGATACTCTCTCTGTCAGTGTCCACTAGTTCCGGCTGCGTAATCTGCACAACATAAAGAAGTGCAGGTGTAGCATCAGTATAACCGACGCCATGTATTGAGTAAGTGTCGAGCCTAACCTCGGCGAAGTAGTGACGAGGCTAGGACACGACAAATAATAAACACATGTGCAATTCAACAATATGTAATAGAAATAATGACAGGAAGTAAACAGTTAAGTACAAATACGGGGAGAACATGTTAGGGTACAAAAGGGGAGAACACTTATTGAGTAACAAAACATGACAACCGACTAATATCAAAATAATAACAGGGAACAAACAAGTGCACGGCATCACCCTTCGTGCTTTACTCTCGTTCTCACCAAAACAAGTGCACGGTATCACCTTTCGTGCTTTACTCTCATTCTCACCAAAACAAGTGCACGGCATCACCTTTGTGTTTTTACCTCACAATGTCATAGCACGGCATTATCCTTCGTGCATTATCTCTCATATCATGCACCCTTCGTGCTTTTAGAATCACAACATCGGCACGGCATTAACCTTCGTGCTTTTAAATATAAAATCATGGCACGACATCACCCTTCGTTCTTTACACTCTTCCTCACCCAAACAATAACTAGAACATAATTTGGCAAGGAAGAACCACAATACATACCATAATTTTATAATATTTCGGCAAGGGAACAATAACAGAAATATCATCGTTCCGGCAAGAGACACAACTATAACCAATCTCAATGAACGTACAACATAACTAAATAATTCTCAACCAAACAACTAATCAACAGTGTTCACAACCAAGTATTTCCAACAATTGAATAATCTCCAAAATGAAATCTACTTCACAACACAGTGGATATCAAAGAAAAATACATATGCTATATAATGTGACTCACGGGCATGCTTGAAAACAAGGTATAGGTACCTGCCACCTCACCTATACATTGAACATGATAATAACACGTAGCACATATGACTCAGCACCTATTCCCTCAAGCTAAGATTAGGCCAAACACTTACCTCGGCTCCAAGAATACAAATCAAGCCTCTAGCACCGTTTTTCTTTTTGATCTCGACTCCAAAATAATCGTATCTATAAATAATCGACTCAATAATATCAATAAATGCTAAACAATTCAATTCCAATGCTTAAATATAGATTTCCCAATATTTTTCCAAAAATTCCAAAATTTGACCTCGGGCCCGTTTGGTTGAAACACGAGGTTCGGACCAAAAACCGATCACCCATTCCACCACGAGCCCGAATATACAATTTATTTTGAAATCCGACCCCAAAACGAGGTCAAATTCCCAAAAATTCGAACAGCCCTAACTCTAGCCAAAAACTCAATTTTCTACCTTTAATTCCATGATTTTAGGCCTAAAATCTAATAAATGTTGATAAAAATGGAAGAAAAAGAAGTTAAGATCACTTACCTATGAAGCTATGGTGGAAGAGATCTTCAAAAATCGCCTATGGGGTGTGGGGAAGAAGGAGTTTGAGAAAAAATTGAGTTAGTCCCATATGGATTCTATTTTGGGTCTTTAAAAAAATCACTGGGCAAATACACTATGCGTTCGCGACCCCTTGGTCGCGTTCGCACAGTGTTAGCAAGNCAAGACTAAACTATGCGTTCGCGTGCTAAGGGCCGCGTTCGCACAGGCCTAGCACCCCCCAGAACCCCTCTATGCATGTGCGTTCGCGTCTCTACCCCCGCGTTCGCACAGTGTACCCCAACTACCCCTCCGCGTTCGCACTTGTTATGGTGCGTTCGCACTGAATAAATTTCACCCTGACCCCCAGACCCTACTTTACCCTGTGCGTTCGCATAGGGTATTTACCTGTACACCAGAAAACAACAATTACACCAGATTTTTTAAGGCAATTTGCACTCCGACGCCTACTCAAAACTCACCCGAGCCCTCGGGGTTCAAAACCAAATACACACACAACCTCATAAACATCCTACGAACTTATTCAAGTAATTAAACCACTCAAATAACATCGTAAACATCGAATTAAACCTTAAAATCTATAGAAATTCTCAAAAACTTCATAAACTTCAAAAAATTTCATCTTTGATCCGAAACACGTCAAACCAAGTCCGTTTCTTACCAAATTTCACAGATAACACATAATAATCATATTGAACCTGTTCCGGGCTCCAGAACCATAATACGGGCCTGATAACACAGGTTTCATATCAAATTCCATTTTTAAAAGCCTTTATATTTTTTAGAAAATAAGTTTTTAAAAAAAATCATTTCTTGGACTTGGGACCTCGGAATTCGATTCCGGGCATACGCCCAAGTCCCATATTTTCCTACGGACCCTCCGGGACCATCAAATCACGGGTCCGGGTCCGTTTACCAAAAATATTGACTAAAGTCAACTTTATTTCAATTTCAACACAAAAATATTATTTTTATCAATTTTTCACATAACGGCTTCCCCGCTACACGCTTGGGTTGCGCATGCAAATCGAGGTGAGATATAAGAAGGCTTTCATGGCCTCCAAACATAAATTTAGCTAAAATTACATGGAATGACCTTTTGGGTCATCACAATGTAAGGAGATTGGAAAAAGTTTATGTTACTCGAAAAGATGAAAGTTTTCGGCTTTTATTAGATATTTTTCAGAACTTTTAAGAATTCAAATTTTAGATCGTTTCTTTTTCATATTCAATTTCTAAATTCTAATGTGATATTTTGTCACTCAAACTAACTTTTGAACTATTTTCTAAGTTTTTTTTTTTCCGATATCATTAAATAAGTCTAATTTCATGTTATGTTACATAGTCCACTAACCTAAACACAGCGAGTCTTCACACTTTCCAGCTGAGATCACATTCTTAACACCACTATAGGTCCTTCATATAATAATTTATATTTTCGACCTTAATTATATGACTCTGTAAGCAACATAATCAAGGTAAGCACATGTTTAAATTCTTCTGTTTTGATTTAGTGGTCAAAACTCCATTTAACAAGTACTTATTTAGCTAGATATAAAAATTTGTATCAGCTTTTTGGAGGTTATTTGGTTTATCCGACAGAGAGAAGGATTATAAATAGCAATATTGAGAAGATAAATTATAAATATGGAGGTATTATTGACTTTACAATTTACTCGGCATAATTTGATACAACATGAAATTCAAGAAAGATATAGTTTTAAAACTTGTACTTAAATACGTGAAAAAAATTGTGTTGATATAAGTCTCATGAAAATTGTGGTCCTAAACATTAGCCAGGGATTCGAACTTGGAACTAGTCGAATGGAGTAGATAAGTTCCTTGTTAAATAAAATAAATGTCAATCTTAAATAAAATAAACAAGTAAAGACCCTTCTCAAGCCGTGATAATATTTTTCATTGCACACCGCTTTTCCTATGTATACATCAGTTCCTTTCTTAGAAAAACTAGAAAGACTTTAAAAGGTTGAATACTCAGTTGATTTACCCTTTAATTATTATTATAATCAGCATTTCAGAATAGTTAAATTCTTTTATCTATTTATGCGGCTATGAACGTATTTTTCTTACGATAAAAATATGACAGTCTTCATGCTATGATTACTCATCAATGGAATCACGCTGATCAGGAAAGGATTTTCATCAAATCAAGTAAAAATTCGTTAAAGGGATTTCTTACGGTAAGTCACCTTACTAGAAATTTTTTTACTTACACATAGTATTTGCACCAAATAAATGAATGCAAAATATGTTAAATTCGACTTATTTACATAAGTAACATTTTAAAGCTGCAAATATATATCTCTCCTCAATTTTAGTGCAAAAGGCCCAGAAATCTTCTCAATTAGTAATTGACCTTGTGAGAAAAGGAAAATACAACAAAGCAAGAATTAGGGAACCAGTCTAATACATTTAATCATCTGAACCAAACAAGAAATTCTTAACAATTTTATTGAACTTCCCTCCTTGTTCTAGTTGGGGTACATGAGAAGCATTCTCAATGATTTCCAATCTAGCCTTCTCTCCTAAAAACCTGCATTTATGGATTAAATAATATGTCATCTCACTGGTGGCGGAGATAGCATTATAGCTACGAGTTTAATTGAACTTATAACTTTTGATTTAGAGTAAAAATTTAATAAAAGTATAAAAAATAGTAGATATAAACCCATAACTTTAAAATATAATAAACTCAATACTAAAAACCTTAAATATTGAACCCATAAAATTTAAATTCTAAATCCGCATCTACATCTCATCATAAGCTTTATCATTGTCATGCAAAACTTTTGATGGTCAGATCAAAACCATAGAAGGACCCCTTTAAGTAGTCGAATATGTATCAAACGAATCGTTGTTTTACACAAGTAGCTAATATTACTCGTGGGTCGTTTTAGGATGCATTAGATAAAATAATATATGCATTAGTTTTGTGTATTAATAATACCTTGTTTGGTAGATATTTTGAACCTATACATTAGTTATGCAAGCATTAGTTATACATCCTATTTGGTATTATCCTATGCATAACTAATGCATAGAAAATCATGGTATTAGCAATGCAATGGGTTTTAATGCATGCATTAACTTAGTTAAAGACAAATTTGTCCTTCAAAATTTGTGCTTGATTAAAATATGCTAGTTATTATATTAATGCAAGTTTAAAATAATTCAAATAGTGAGAAATAAAGTTATATCTCTAGTAAATAGATAAACACTTAGCATATTAGTTCTATATTACAATATAGGTAGACAAATCAAATATATTTTTTAAACTTTTTCATATAAAAATATTTCTCAACATATGTTTCTTTTTAAAAGTTAGAGTGATGGACTGGTTTTGAGGGCATTTTTGTAAACAAGCAATTTTTTTAGAAATTGTGCAATGTTTTAATACATCAAATCAAACAATGGATAAGAAATATGTCAGCATAACTAATTAGTATAACTAATACAAACATAACTAATACACTTTATTCAACATTATTCTTATATACCCTACCAAACGACCCCTTAGAGTGTATATAGTAAGTAAAAGGTTAACCAACTTTTGGCTAGAAAGCACAACAAAAGAATTGTAATGGGCAGAAACAGTGGTAAGAAGGCCCATCTAACAGGTTAAAAAACAATTAAAAGTTCACTGGAATATCAAAAAATGACATCATGTGATTTTATTTTCGAGAACAGGTCAAATTTATTCATGTACTATCAGAAAAAGTTTAAATATATCATTCGTTATACTTTATATCCCTGTAGTTATACTATTGGTTCAAATATATTCTTTTTCCGTTAAGTTTGTCCAAAGTGGACTTCTAATGCTATGTGACACTGACCTTTGATGAGGTGGATGTCACATGGCTTGCCATCTCAGCGCCGTTAACCCATTTTAACCCTCCCCCTCCCCCTCCCCTTTTTCTATTTTTGTTTTTCCAGCACTAAATTTTCCTTCTCCTCCACCATTATTGCCACCACTACCGCTACCATGAAAAATATTGTATTTCAAATTTTAATCTTTTATATACGGATTAGGGGCACTGGGGTGGCATGCCATGTGACATCCACCTCATCAAATATCAGTATCACGTAGGATTGAATGTCCACTTTGAACAAACTTAACAGAAGAAAAATATATTTGAACTAATAGTATTACGATAATGGTATATTGGACCCGAAATATACGAAGGATATATTTACTTCTTTTCTCATAATACCGTGGTATATTTGGTCCTTTATCGTTTTATTTTTGGTTGCAATATCTAAAAAACACCACTCGTCTAAAGCCATCAAAGTTAGGTTGCAATGCAATTCACTTGGTAGAAACACATATTTACTGTCGAGGGTCAAGCAAAACTTATTAAACAAGAAAATAAAAGCTAAGCTTCCATCCCAAGCAAGCTAGGATATGTTGCTTGAATCATCACGGTACATGTTGCTCCATTTAAGCACATTTCATCCAAGATTTTAACCATTAGACAAGAAAAATGCAAAGAAATCTACTAGTTTCAGAGAGGTTTTGAAGTCAGAAATGCATCTGTTATATTGGATATATTTTATTGTTGCACTCCACTGTAGCAAAAGAAAGACGGACTGCAACTACAACAACAACATATTTAGTAATATCCCATACAGTGGGGTCTTGGGGTGAGTAGTGTGTACGTAGATTTTATTTCTACCTTGTGAGGATAGAGAAGCTGTTTCCAGTAGACCCTTGGCTTAGGAAAGGATAAGCACCACATTAATGAAAATATAGACAAGAAGGGACAATACCAATAAGTCATATAAAAGTATAATAAAAGTAACTAGATAGTAAGGTGATCAACAATGGAAGAAAACAACGGTTAGTCATAAAACCCTATTACCAACAGAAAGCAAGACTGCATACCGAATACTCTAGACTACCTACGTTACTACCTTAATCCTCGACCTCCATACTTTCCTATCAAGGGTCATGTCCTCGGTCAGTTAAACCTGCGCCATGTCTTGCCTAACCACCTCTCCCCACCTCTTCTTTGGCCTACCTCTACCTCTCCGTAGGCCATCCAATGTCAACCTCTCACACCTCCTCACCGGGCGTCTGTGCTCCTCCTCCTCACGTGGCCAAACCACCTATGTCGCGCTTCCCGCATCTTGTCCTAATAGGGGCCACACCCACCTTGTCGCGCATAACCTCATTTTTGATCCTATCTAACCTGCCCGCACATCCTTCTCAACATCATCATCTCTGCTACCTTCATATTCTGGACATGAGCGATCTCGACTGGCGAACACTCAGCCCCATATAACATCGTTGGTCTGACTACCACTCTGTAGAACTTACCCTTAAGTATTGGCGGCACCTTCTTGTCACACAAAACACCGGAAGCGAGTCTCCATTTCATCCATCCCGCCCCAATATGATGTGTGACATCTTCATCAATCTCCCCATCCCCCTGAATAATAGAGTCAGGGTACTTAATACTCCCTCTCCTAGGGATGACCTGCGAGTCCAGCCTCACCTCCCCTTCCCCTCCTTAAGTCTCGCCACTGCACTTACACTCAAAATATTCTGTCTTGGTCCTGCTCAACTTGAAACCTTTAGATTCCAGGGTCTGCTTACATACCTCTAATTGCACGTTCATACCGTCTCGCGTCTCGTTAATCAATACAATATCATCTGCAAATAGCATGCTCAACGACACTTCCCCTTGGATGTGGCGCGTCAGTACATCCATCACTAGAGCAAACAAAAAAGGGCCGAGTGCCGACCCCTAATGCAACCCCATCATCACCGAAAAATGGTCCGAGTCCCACACACCGTCCTCACTCGGGTCTTTACGCTATCATACATGTCCTTAATCAACCTAATCTAGGCAACGAGTACACCTATAGCCTCCAAACATCTCCACAAAACATCCCTCGAAACTTTATCGTACGCCTTTTCCAAGTCGATGAACACCATATGCAAATTCTTCTTTCTCTCCCTATACTGCTCCATCAACTTCCTAACAAGATGGATGGCTTCTGTAGTCGAACGTCCCGGCATAAACCCAAACTGGTTCTCAGAAATAGACACACTCCTCCTCACCTTTAGCTCTACCACTCTCTTCCAGACTTTCATAGTATCACTTAGCAGCTTGATACCCCGATAGTTATTGCAGTTTTGGATACCACCCTTGTTCTTGTATACGAGAATCATCGTGCTCCACCTCCACTCTTCGGACATCTTCTTTATTCTAAAAATGACATTAAATAACCTAGTGAGCTCCTCCAAGCCTGCCTTGCCCGCACTCTTCAAAAACTCCACCGACTAATTGTTGAAATTGCTCAAAATTAATGATCTCTGCTTTGATTAATTTGATCTTCACACCCTGTCTCAGTTTAAGCATTCTCGTGCATTTTTTCTTTACCACTATTGTACTCCCTGTATATTTAGCTAAAGTTGACGAGTTTAACATATTATTATTCTCTAAATTTCCATTTAACCCGCTCCCTACCCTTCTCCACTTGTGATTTCAAATAATTTGTTTTAAACTGCCCTACCTTGTTTATAATTTGCACCAGGCCGTATACTAGTAGTAATTAATGGTGATAAATAAGTATAGACAATGATACGTCATTGTTTATTGTATATTCATAATGCATTTCATACAATAGCCATGATTGATGAATATCAAGATAAAATAAACATTAATATGAGAGTACATACTCCTTGAGTTCAGTTGCCTTCTCAAGTAGAAATATCTGATCATGCTCTCCCCACACAATCAATACTTCCTACGTACACAAATAAAGCTATGAATGTTACACGATATACTTGTTTTCCAAGAAAAGATAATTAATTTTAAAAAAGAAAAAAAGAAGTTTTTGTTTAGAGATGAAGTAATTAAGGGTTAACTAATTAAGAATGTATATACCTGTTGAAGTGGAGCTATATCTACTGTGTCATCTCTTCCAAGGGTTAACCCTTTTAAGAGTTCCAGCTTCTCCTTCCTATTTTCCACGTATAATTTCTGCATCCAAGTATTGATGAAATAAGTTACCCAAAAAGTCATTTGCCCCATTCTGAAGGAAAATCAAACACTAAAAATTGGTGAACCTCTCACGTTGTTGTACCAATTAAGTTGATAGTTGCTATATATGCTCTTTTCAACCGACCTTGCTTTATTATAGCTAAATTTTTATTTTTCATACACCTTTCTTCTATCTGTCGCTTCTTAACAAAAAATCATTTGTGAAGATCGAGTCTTTTCATTCTATTTCTTTTTTCTTCAACTGCTAACTCTTTCCACTAGATCATCGATTCATTCGAATGACAAGATTGATTATCTATTCCATGCACAGGATTCGAGTCCTGGGTATGAAAAAATTGTTAACTCTCTGTATTTGTAAAACAATTCTGGAAATAATAAAATAAATAAAATAAATA
>MDKI01230655.1:0-21575 GCA_005239505.1 Nicotiana paniculata | reverse complement strand
CTCAGGATGAGCAAGGGAGCGATCAGCCAATTGTAAAATCATTGTTGTTGGGCGTGGTTCACCTAACCCTAATTGCTTGAACACATATAGCGGCATCAAGTTAATACTTGCCCCAAGACCGCACAAAGCTCGCCCGACTGCATGCTTACCAATTGGGATTTGGATAGTAAAACTACCAGGATCTTTTAATTTCTGAGGTAGCTTGCTTTGAATTCTTGAGCTAACTTCCTCTGTGAGTGCCACGGTTTCGAATTCAGTCGCCTCCGTTTATTAGCCAAAATGTCCTTGATGTATTTAGCATATTTGGGCACCTCCTGCAGAATGTCTAGCAGTGGAATATTGATTTGTACCTGCTTCAAGAGGTCAAGGAACATTTTGTATGCGGAATTATCTTTAACCTTGTGTAACCTTTGAGGTAACGGAGGGGGTGGCCTCGCAACAATTGGTGGGGGTTGCTCAGCCACCTCCTCCTTTTCTGGCTTATTTGATTCTTTCAGGTTGTCTGATGTTGACTCAATAGTGGTTGGTTCCTCATCAAAAGTTACGTGCTTCCTCTTCTTGGACTGAACTTCTTCCAATTCCTTCCCATTTCTCAATGATTTAGCATTAACAGATGCTTTAGGATTATCTTCAGTGTCACTTGGAAGAGCCCCCGTTGGTCGGGTATTTTGAGAACTGGCGAGTTGCCCCACTTGATGTTGTAAGTTTCTCATCGCTACAGTCTGGGCTTGGTGATCAGCCATTATTTTCTGATTGAAAGCAAGTTGTTCATTCATCATTCTCTTCATAATCTCCTCAAGGCTTGCTGATGGTTCAGCCTGAGGTGGTTTGTACTGCTGTTGAGGTGCTGGATGCCTGTAGTTATGCTGAGTGCTTCGATTTCCACCCCAAGAGAAGTTTGGGTGGTTTCTCCACTTGGGTTTATAAGTGTTTCCATATTGATTTGCTTGTCCCCTATTTGCATTATCCACAAAGCAGACAGACTCTGGATTCAATGGGCATAAATCACTCGAATGACCCTCTCCACAGACTTCACAAAATACCTAAATCTATTGCACTGGTTGGGCCTGTTGCACTGGTTGAGATTGTTTCTTGTTAATGATCAGGTTCATCTGATTGACTTGGTTAGTCAACGTAGAAATCTGGGCTGACAATGTTTAAACCACATCGAGTTCAAGAACCCCTGGTGACTTTTGAACCACATTTCTCCCCATCTCACCTTGCCAATCTGGATTGCTTTTGGAGAATTTATTCAGTAATGCAAATATTTCATCATAATTCTTCTCCAACACCTGACCTCCGGCTGCTGCATCTACCACAATTTTTGTTTGCGGATGGACTCCCTCAATAAAAGTGTGAACTAACACCTCGTTTGTCTGATTGTGGTGATGACAGTCTCTGAGTAGCCCCTTGAATCTTTCCCACGCTGAATATAACGATTCACCTATTTTCTGTCTAAAGGAGACTATCTCACTTCTGATCTTTGCAGTCTTTCCTGAGGGGAAGAACCTTGCCAGAAATTTTCTCGCCAAATCGTTCCATGTTGTGATGGAATTAGTTGGTTCTGCCTTCAGCCATCACTTTGCTTCGCCCAATATAGAGAATGGGAAAAGTGTGAGCCTCACATAATCTGGTGTAACCCCATTAGTGATATAAGTATCACTAATCTCCAAGAAGTTCAGAATGTGCTGTTGTGGATCCTCGTGTGGAAGACCCAAAAACTGCCCGTTTGCATGAAGTAGTTGGATCATGCTCTGTTTCAGCTCAAAGTGCCCAGTGATTCTGGGCTTCACAATGCTGGAGGTGACATTAGCAATACTGGGCATTGCCACCTCCTGAACAGCCATGTGTTGTTCCTCTGCCATGTTCACAGGAAATTGGATGAAGTCCTGAATATTGTATGTATCTCTTGCTTCTCGCAATCTCCTGTGATATGATCTCTCAGGTTCGGGGTCAAAATCGTCAAGTCTATCCTGGCTTCTGACCCTACACATTCACTCGAAGTTCCTGAGATTAGAGCAAAAATCACTTGATGTTAGACTCAATGAAATAAACAATTAAAGAAAGTAACTAAAAAGTAGTCTATATTCAAGTCCCCGGCAACGGCGCAAAAAACTTGTTGGTTCCAAATGCACACGCAAGTATACATGGGTCGTAGCAAGTAATATAATGTTAAATCGAATGTCGAACCCACAGGAACTTGCGTAAACTACTTGTTGAATCACTCCAATTTTTATTTAATCGAGCCAAAACAAAATCTAGGAATGTAACTACTTTATTCTACGATTATATGAACTAATTATCAAGCAACGAGAGTATTGTTGTGTATTCAATAGAGACAAATATTCCAGGGTTGTGATCAATTCACCACTCGTATTGAATTCTAATTAACTCTCCCTTTCATATAATTCAGTCCTAGTTGTCTCTCAGGTTAGGGGTCAAAGCCGTCAAGTCTATCCGGCTTCTGACTCTACGCATTCACTCGAAGTTCCTGAGATTAGAGCAAAAATCACTTGATGTTAGACTCAATGAAATAAGCAATTAAAGCAAGTAACTAAAAAGTAGTCTATATTCAAGTCCCTGGCAACGGCGCCAAAAACTTGTTGGTTCCAAACGCACACGCAAATATACATGGTCGTAGCAAGTAATATAATATTAAATCGAATGTCGAACCCACAGGAACTTGCATAAACTACTTGTTGAATCACTCCAATTGTTATTTAATCGAGCCAAAACAAAATCCAGGAATGTAGCTACTTTATTCTATGATTATATGAACTAATTATCAAGTAATGAGAGTAGTGTTGTGTATTCAATAGAGACAAATATTCTAGGGTTGTGATCAATTCACCACTTGTATTGCATTCTAATTAACTCTCCCTTTCATATAATTCACTCATGGTTGCTAATTAATCGATAATTGCTCTCGTAGCCTTCTCCCGAAGTACTACTCGCCTATTCTCAATATATTAACGCCTATAATCCTATGAAATTAATCTATTAGAACGCACTAAGATTACGATGTTTAATAAGCACGGTGACTAGGTATATTCCTATCCTAACCACAAATCCGCTCCCCTAAAGGGTTAAGATCATGCTCTCTTCAATTCTTCTCTAATCTATATGCGGTTTCCCAAGCATAACATAGATAGTATATAGAACCAAATTGCTGACCAAACAATTAAGCAATTAAAAGCAGAATTGAAGAAACAACCATATATTGAGCGAACTATAATCAAGGTTAATTTAATGTCGAATAAAAATATTCATGGCTAAACCACAACCCCAGAACAATGGGTGTTTAGCCACTCATACTAGAATCAAACAATTACATAAGTTTTGCATAAATGGAAAATACTAGATTAAGATGAAGAAAACTGATAATCATTTGCTTCCTCAATGATCTTGTGTGTGTATTCTCTCCAAGAATGGCCTCCTCCCTCAAAGTTGTGTTTTTGGGTCTATTTATATGTTTGGGACAAACTCTAAACGTGTAGGAGACTTCTATTCAACCCGGGAAACACTTAAAACCTTCAAAACTCGGAATTTACCGGACATGGGACCCCAGGCGTTAAGCCCCAAACACCCAGCTATAGCCTGGGTAGGCCAGGTGTTTGGGCTCTAACGCCCCATTAACGCCTGGGCATGGATGGTGTTTGGTGTGTAACGCCCCACTAACGTTTAGTTAAGCCAGGATTTTGGGCCAAAACGCCCGGCTATGGCCCGGGTCACTCCTTTTCGACTCTTGAGCGTATTTTTGACGTTTATGCGCCCATTTAGCTTGGCTTCCATCTCCAATTCACCTACACATGAAATAGACTCCATTATGCACATATGACGTGTATTTTTATCACAAAAGGACATAAAATGTAAGGTACATAATGCTTAAAACTATGGATTCTAGCCACGCATCAAGGCTCGCCAGAAGTTTCTTCTTAAGCGGAGAAGTATTGTATAAAAGAACTCCGGATCTGAATCTGTTAAGGTGCGTGGATTCCAAAGAAGCTGAAAAGATTATGAACGAAGTGCATTCAGGAGCATGTGGTCCCCACATGAACGGGTACGTCCTCGCAAAGAAAATCATGCGGGCAGGATATTACTGGATGACCATGGAAATATATTGTTTCTGTTTTGTCTGAAAGTGCCATCAGTGTCAAATACATGGCAACCTGATTCATGAAACACCCTCGGAATTACATCCCATGTCAGCACCTTAGTCGTTCGTTGCCTGGGAAATGGATGTCATTGGGCCAATCAAACCAAAAGCTTCAAACGGACACAGATTTATTTTGGTTGCCATTGACTATTTCACAAAATAGGTCGAAGCATTCACTTTCAAACCCGTTACTAAGAAAGCAGTGGTGTACTTCGTGCATTCAAACATTATCTATCGTTTCAGTATTCTAAAAACTATCATTACTGATAATGCTGCGAATCTAAAAAGTCACTTGATGAGGGAGGTATGTGAGCAGTTTCAAATCACACACCATAATTACACCCCTTACCGGCCCAAAGCCAATGGTGTCGTCGAAGTAGCAAATAAGAACATCAAGAAAATCCTCAGAAAAATGATCCAAAGATCTAGGTAATGGCACGAGAAATTGCGTTTCGCATTATTGGGATATCGCACAACCATGCGCACATCAGTTGGAGCTACGCCTTGTATGTTGGTTTATGGTACTGAAGCCGTAATACCTACCGAAGTTGAAATTCCCTCCCTTCAGATCATTGTCGAAGCTGAGATTGAGGATGATGAATGGGTCAAAACCCGATTGGAATAGTTAACTCTGATCGATGAAAAAAAAATAGCCACAGTTTGTCACGGGCAGTTGTACCAACAAAGAATGGTCCGCGCTTATAACAAGAAAGTCCGGCCTAGGAATTTCAAAGTGGGACAACTCATCCTAAGGCGTATCCTCCCGCACCATAAAGAGGCGAAAGGAAAATTCGCCCCAAATTGGAAAGGTCCATACATCATAAGAAAATTGTTACCAAAAGGAGCATTGTACTTAGGGGATGTTGAACGAAATAACCCCGAAAGAGCTATCAATGCAAATGCAATCAAAAGGTATTATGTTTGACCTCTTCACGATTTGACACTCTCCGATTGAAAGGATGAAGGCTTTCATTCTCGCTACCCCAAACACTATCAACCTTTGCAAAACCTTTTGAGCCGGTTACTCTTCTTTGATTACCCTCTTTGGAACCCGAAAGTGTTATTGAAAAAAAAAAGAAACAAAAAAAATAGAAGACAAAAAGAAAAAGAAATGAAAAAGAAAAGGAGAACAAGGAAAGAAAAAGAAAGAGAAAACTAAACAAAACAGAGGAAAAACAAAGCAAAAATCAAAAACAAAAACAAAAACAAAAGTTTCCTGAACTAGGTTCGACTTGATTCCGAAAGGATACGTAGACATCCTTTCCCTGGGGTTCAGTCACACCAAAATAAAATTCAAATTCCTCCAAAAGTGAAACTGGGGCAGATGTTATAATAGTTCGGCGATGGTTTCACCGGAAAGGTGCCAAGTTGTAACTCAATCCAAATTCTTTTTACCCAAAATCATGTTCAAGTCCTTCCGATCAATCAGCAAACATGTCCAAATTGGGGGATATAGTTACTTGTATCTAATACCATCAAATGAGAGAAATAAAATGAGAGAGTCTCATTGGTGAAATCCCACAAGGGCACTATGAGGCGACGGTAAGCAGAGAAATTTCAAATGAGAGAGTCTTGATTAGTGAAAACTCGTAAAGAGCACTACAAGGCGATGGTGAGAAGAGAAATAAGAGAGGTTAGCTGGTGAAAACCCGCAAAGGGAACCACTGAACGACAAGAGGATAATTGGCCACTGACATGAACACAGTCTGGGGAAAGGTTTCTCAATCTCGGGGTAATAGTTGTGATGAATTTCAGAGAGTCGGACGGTTTACAGAGATCGGGCATCCAGTCCAAAAGGCATGTCATGTTCATTGAAGTCCTCATTTACTCCAGATAAGTCCTTCTTTCCTTTTCCCGAAAGGGATACCTCTTGTTTAAATCCATTGTCCATTCCATTGTTTATTTCTCTTTGAATCGCTTTCGGTCTAACTCTGTTCCACAACTAAGTCAAAGAAAGGATGGCAAGATTGATTTACAGGGTTCTCATTTGATACGAGCTAGCATGAAAAAAGGTACCCGGCCTCGTCACAGGCATCGAGTCGACCTCGACTGTCCATAGCGGCCGATGCTTCAAACTCAAAACCCTTGAAAGGATAAAACCAAATTGAAGTGCCTATAAAGGCGGATGAAGTTGAAAGGTTGAGTCCCACGTGGCTAACCATCTCAGAAAAGTTCGAAGAGTCAAAATACTCCAAATGCCATAAAGTTGAAAATTGAAAGAAAAAAGTCAAAACTGAAAGGCCAATAAAGGCGAAAACAAAGTCGGAAAGGTTAAGTCCCACGCGACTAGCCGTTACAGCAAAGTTCTAGGAGCCTAAATCTCACCAATGCTTCGAAACCCAAAAGAAAAACAAGTCAAAAACTGAAAGACCTACAGAGGAAAACAAAGTCAGAACGTTGGGTCCCACGTGACCAATTGCCATAGTAAAATCCGAAAAGCTAAGATCCTCGGGATTAAAGATGAAACTCAATACCCAGCAAGAAAGCAAGCAGTTTGGATCATCATCAAAATATGGGCCGAGATCAAGCAAGTTGAAATAATCAAGGCCGCAAAACCAACCACCGTTTCAAACTGGCAATTGTTCTTTGTTTCAAGGAAATAGGTGCAACCTGAAAGCAACCTTGCAAGAAGCAGGTGCAACCAAAAGAAGTTGTGCAAGATCTAGAAGTGGCTTTGCAGCGACAACTCCAAAAAGGGAAGCCTCCTCTAAAAATTCTTTCCTGCATTCACTGATTCTCGAAAAATAATATAAAAAAGGAAGAAGAAAAGAAGAAAAATGATTTTAAAAACAATTCAAACCCAAAGTAGTATAGGGCCCCAATCCCTAGCTACACCTTTTCAAACATAGGACATTTCATTCCTTAGCTGATGCCAATGAGGGTCTCCATTCCCCAAGTTGATGCCAGCATAAACTGATGCCGACATAACTCGATGCCAACCTAGGATATCCCAGTCCTTAGATGATGCCAACATAGGTTCCCAATCCCTAGTTGATGCCGGCATAACCCGACAATTTTTCCAACTTAGGATCCCAATTCCTAGTTGATGCCGGCATAACCCGATGATTTTTCCAACTTAGGATCTCGATCCCTAGTTGATGCCGGCATAACCCGATGATTCTTCCAACATAGGGTCCCACTCCCTAGCAGACACCAGCATAACCTGGTGATCTTTTCCGGACAACAGCATAACCTGTTGATCATTTTTATACACCGGCATAACCCGGTGATCTCTTTTTCCGGCAACAGCATAACCTGTTGACCTTTCCAAACACCAGCATAACCTGATGATTTTTTCTTGACAACAGCATAACCTATTGATCTTTTCCTAACACCAGCATAACCTGATGATTTTCTCTTGGCAACAGCATAACCTGTTGATCTTTTCTCAACACCAACATAACCTGGTGATCTTCTCTTAATAACAGCATAACCTGTTGATCTTTTCCTAACACCAGCATAACCTGGTGATTTTCTCTTGGCAACAACATAACCTGTTGATTTTTTCTAAACACCAGCATAACCTGGTCATCTTCTCTTAACAACAGCATAACATGTTGATCTTTTCCTAACACCAGCATAACCTGGTGATTTTCTCTTGGCAACAGCATAACCTGTTGATCTTTTCTCAACACCAGCATAACCTGGTGATCTTTTCTTGGCAACAACATAACCTATTGATTTTTTCTAACACCAACATAAACTGATGATTTTCTCTTGATAGCAGCATAACCTGGTAATCTTTTTCTGTCAACTTGTTGATTTCCTCCTGACGCACCTGGTGATCTTTTCTGACGACGGCATAAACTGTCGATTTTGTTAACATAGGGTCTCCAATCCCTAACTGATTTTACCTTCAGGCATAGGGTATCCACCCCCTAGTCTACATTCACTCTGGGTGCACCATTCCCAAATTTTCATCACTTTCAATAATAAAGTAGTATAGATTTCATTACAATAAATCACGAAATTTTTCCTAGTGAAAATTGGGGCAGAAAATTTCGTTCGTTTATTCTTGATGTTGTGCAGATTACACTTTAGGGAAATGGATTCGAGGCGACCAAAAGAATGAGTGTCAATCCAGAATAAAAGAGAAAAAGAGAATATTGAGCCCAAAGTGCAGAAGCGAGGAAGACGTGGACTATGCAGGACGAGATTGAAGTCATCTGTTTTGTATATCCTGCCTTGATCCGGAAGATGAAGAGATGAAGCCAGCACTTGCAACTGACAAGTATCAAGATCCAGGTCAGACTCAGCAAATGAAGAATGAGAAGTAAATAAATATCAACCAACCATTATACATATATTCAATGTTAAACACCCATTGACATTACACCCTTTTAGGGTGCACAATCTTAGTATTTAAAACTAGCCACACATGCTAAAATACAAAAACAAGGAAATATTAAATGTCATAAATGCTTACAAAAGTGCAAGATTCTTCACTTCAAAGCTTCCAAAAGATGGGACTATTCAAAATTTGGATTGTAGCTTTTTTTCCAGACAAGATACCCCCACAAAACCCCAATAAATCTATTTATAGTGGGCTAAAACTTGGGGCCAATTTCGGACAAAAATGCCCTTTCAGGTCAAATATGCGACCACATTTCTGTCGCATAACAGATATGCGGTCTGCATTCTCTTCAAGCACACCGCATCTTCAAAATCCTAGGTTCCAGGAAGTCACAAAATTCAAGTTATGCGGTCCGCATTGTTGATATGCGGCCGCATAATGTCATCGCATTTATGCTCTCAGCCACTTCTATAGGAGGTTTGCGATCCATTATGCTGCCCGCAAACCTGTTATGCGGTCGCATAATGGACCGCATTTCTTCACTTAGGTTTCGCCACACTGACTGTTGGACTCTGTGGTTCACCTGGGCATTATGCGGTCCGCATGTTGGATTTGCGGTCCGCATTTTCAACTATGCGGTTGCATTTTGCCCATTCTTGTCTTTCTTTGGCTTTTTGATTCCATTTCCATGTTTTTGGGTCCTCAAGCTTCATGCACAGCAAAACATCAAAATTACATAAGTATAAAAGACAATTGAATTTAAAACGAGCTAAAATCTAAGCAATTGGTATTAAATGTGCCGAAATTCTCCGGCACATCAACACCCCCAACTTAAACTCGTGCTTGTCCTGAAGCAACTAAAACAACTCTATCCTGTTCTAGACTCCAACTAAACGACATGAAACAATAGTGACCGTGGACAGTGATAATTGTCAGTATTACAAGCATGCAATTTCGTCTATTTACCCTTCCTGAATGATCATTGCTATTTACAAAGAAACTGATCAACTTGTGAACTTTGAGCCTCGACCAATTTGACAAAACGTACTCTCAGCTGAGTGACTTTGCATTCAACTTCAAGAACTCAACTTCTGTTAGACCTCACAGTTAATATGCCCTCACCAGAAAGAAAGTCTCAAACTCACAATATTTACAATGACAACACAAAGGGACATATTCACAAAGACACCCACTCTCACAAAGAGTTTCAAGTGTTACAACACATCATACCATAAGCTTGACCTTATTTTAATTCGTCGCCTATTTAAGAACATTTTGTTGGAGAACCCATAAGGACTTTTTAAGCTTGTAATGTAGGCTTAAGGAAGGGTTGGATAAACATTTGGGTACAAATGACTACACCCTCCTTGAACACTACTCACATTTTTCTTTCTTGTTATCCTTTGTTTCTTTTCAAACCACACAGCCCTCATTGGCTCCTTGTTACCAACATCGAACCATCTTAAATACCTCTCTAATTTTCTTCAAGCCTCCATTATTCAATATATATACAAATATTTATTTTTCTTCTTTATTTTTTATTTTCTTTTGGAGCTTGAATAATTTCATGTGAACACTTTGAGGTATAGGTTCTTACCCTCAATATACAACCTTACCAATTTCCAACTTGATACCACACCCCCAACTTAAGATTTTAGCCTTGTTCTCAATGTTCAAGGAGGGACGGGTTCAAAAGATGGAATTATTTTACAAAATGGGAAAGGTTTGTAATGAGGTGACAAATGAAAAGGTTAAAGGCTCAAATGGGGTAACTAGTGATAATGTCTATATTAGGGTAGCTTGAAAGGCTAACTGGGTTTTCAAATAACACAAAGACTGCCTAAGGTCATTTCTCCAACTAAATGTACTTATCATTAGCATCGAAATACCAACCGGGCAAGTTCTAGATGACAGAAGTAAACACGAGAATTATTTACACAAAACTAACACACATGGCACATGAACTCTTTGGCTCAACATAGTTTTACACTTGGAAACTCGGCGATAATTCTAAGTAAGCATAGAGTCATAGAGCGAGCCTCAAGCTCACCCAAATGATCATCATTATTTTTTTTATATAACAACGGAAGGGTATAGGTTATTTATAGCCATACATGCTTGAAACTAGACACTCACACCAAACCGGTCAAAATGTTTCGCTACTGCCATGGTTCTACTATTACACCCTTGAAAAAGAACCCGGCGAAAAAAAACCAAGGGGAATTCATTGCTAATTACTAAAGATGTACATGCATACAACTATCTAACTGTTTTTGGTTTTTTTTTTTTTTTATATATACAAAGATAACACAAATATATACAACAGCTGAAGAGAAATTTTCTTATATATACCAAGATCACTAAAATATGTACAACATTACAAAAATATATACAAGGCTATCCCACCCCCAACTTAAAAGCATGCATTGTCCCCAATGCATAAGAATTGGAAAACAGAGTATTAGGGGCTCCCTGGGGTGCACTAAGAGCTATGGGAGTCTGTAGCCTACTGGATGGTGGTGGGGTCACCCTCTAATACTGGTGGGGCTAGGACTAATGAGATTAGAGCCTGAGGAGTGACCTCCACGGGTGGAGGAGGGACCTCCACCTGCCCTGATGATGGGACTGGGGCCTGGGAGCTGCTAGTCTCGCCTGCTGATGGCGGAATGGTTGATGATGTGGCTCTGGTGACCATGTCTACTAGCGAGTGCTCGATCACCGTCAGAATAGCTACCTCTTCTTCCTTTTCTGCAGCTGTAGGGACGGCAACCTGCTTGCCTTTCTCCTGAGGACCCTCATCCTCCTCAAACCATGACTCCTCATCGGTCTCCTCCTCGTCTATCCCCCAGCCTCGGACTCAGCAATGTCCGGAACCATACCCAGAAGGGATGTCAATGTGTGCAGGGAGAGCTGGAGTCTGGGAGGCCCCGACAGTCTGTGGCTCAGGAGCTTCCATCAGTTTGGAAAAGTCAAGGTCTAACCCAGCCACAAACGTACCCGCTCCCTGCTCTCCTTCCTTGGGCCTGATGAGTATAGATCAAACTCCAGATTTTGCATTTTGTGGAGATCGGTCTTCAGTGTATCAACCTCATCACGGAGCTTGGGTAGGCCTCCAACCTTACCCCGCTCTACCCTCTCAAGTCGTACCTCAATCCGCTGGAGGCGATCCTCACAAGATGCATGATGTTGCTGGAGTGCTGTCACTGAGGACTGGATAGGACTAAGAGCCTGCCTCATCAAAGTGGGGAGGTCCTTCAGAAGCCGGTATACCTTCATATTGGCATGCTGAGCTAAGATACCTAGCCTCGAAAGAGCTGGTAGTGCAGCAGAAGGCTGAGAAATAGTAGCCTGAGAGGTGGATTGTGGAGTGGCAGTGGATGCCACTGTAGCTGGAGGAGAAGTAGGTGGCTGGGAGTCTGAGATGTCTGTAGCAGCAAGAATCTGGATCTGAACCTCTGGAAGAGCGGCAGTTACCTATAGCACCGCTTCACTGATACGCGTGATATCAATATCCTTCAGCTCTTTCCCAGTCTTGTCATGGTTTGGCAGTGAAGGGACTTCCACAGCCTTACAGAGGGTTGTGATCAAGCATGGGAAAGGAAGTGACGTGGCTGTCTGGTTGGCGTGGACCCCTAACTCTCGGAAGATAATGTCACCTACATCAATCTTGATCCCAGTCATAATGCATGCAATGAGAACAGCTTTATCAATGCTTATGTCAGTCTCATTCCGGGATGGTATCAAGCGAGAGGTGACAAAGCTGAGCCAGAATCTACCCTCTCGTGTAAGATCTTCCTTAAATATTTTATGCAGAAGGTCAATTCAAGCAGGGGTACCCTCTGCGATCAGTGAGGCAATCCATGCACGTTCACCATCTCTATTGGCCCATTTGTCCTCATACTCAGCTGTGCCCGGACTCTAGCTTTTAAAGTACAGATCATTTATCCTACCCTTGTCACAGAGCCCCGACTTCCCCCGAACCATGACCAATTCACAGAAGACTTTTTTGCGCTTGTGATGAGCTGTTTTGGAGGCCCTGTAGGACGCATAGAACACTCGCACCATTTTTTCATTGAAATCATCAGGCACCTCAGTGAAGCAATCCCAATTTCTATCTTTGATATTCTCCAGTATGTGAGGGTACTGCTCATATAGTCCATTCAGACTCAACTGTTTCTCTTCGAGGATTTTTTGTTTCGTGTGCCCTTATTTATATAGACTCCTAGAGCCTGTGACCTCAAACCGAAGCTAGAAATCATCTCCCCTCTTTCTTCTTGACTCATCCTATAGGTTGACTGAGGGCAAGGTCTCCTCCTCATCAGACTGGGAGGGATGTTGAGCAATAGGTTGGGATGGTTCTTGTCGTGAACGTTTGGCTTGTTGTGCTGGATGGCCGGATGAGGTCTTCTTTTTACCAGCAATAGATTTCTTCGGAGCCATATATTTAAATAAATGAAGTGTGAGAGACATAGCAGACATCAAAGGAAAATATTTCAAAGAAGGTCAAATATGCGACAGGTTATGCGGTCGCATAACCATTATGCGGACTGCAAACCTGTCGTAAAATATCAGTCTGCAAGAAGGAAAACAATTATGCGATGATGGATATGCGATCGCATAACCATCGCAAAACTGAGCACTAGAAAAGATCATAACACTATGCTATTGCAAACCCACCGCATAGATGGATATGCGATCTCAGAACTGTCGCAAACAACATGCCATGGTTGGCCAGTGACTGCCTGGGCATGCGGTGGATTTACGGTCCGCATATCGCTTATGCGATTACAAAGACGTCACATTTGTTCATATTCCTTAGGTCACCTAGGGTTTCCTATGCGGCACGAATACGGACCACACATCAACTTTGTGGGTCGCAGAAAGTCAGCGTCCCCACATTTTGCTTCTAACCCTAACAATGGTGGTTCCTAAATTCACTACCCAGCAAGCTTAACCTACTAATTATGCAAGAATTCCCATGACGAGCAGATAACCCCAAAGAACAACACAAAATTAAAGAGAAAACAAAGGACTAAAATTACGTGAACAACAAACACAAAATTAAAACAAAAAATAACAGAAATGAGGTAAGGAAGGAGGACATACAAGAGGTAGATGAATGATACACACGCAAGGAGATTGATTCAAGCAATGTGATTCACTTTTTCTAATTGCAAACTAGTTGTAGTCCTCTCTTCTTTTCTTTTTCTTTTTCTTTTTTATATTTTTGTTTTGTTTAAGTGTGAATTGTGTGCAAATGACTGGGGTTATGCGAAGTGGGTGGGGTTACTTACCTGGTGAGAATGCGGTGCGTAAGTGACCGCATAACACATTATGCGACCGCATAAGTGTTATGCAGTAATGTTAGCTCAGGTCGCTCAAACCCATTATGTGGTGAACCTTTACGATCGCATAAATGATATGCGGTCAGCAAAGTGCACATCGTCGCTGCATTTTGGCAACCAATTTTTTCCCCCAACAAACTGTCCAGGTCTGCGATGACTATGTGGTCCGCATAGTCAATATGCGGCCGCATACATGTAGCAAACCTCCCTTAGTGATTTTTCTTCCATTTCATGCTCAATTTCACCCTGTTTTATGACCTTTTGGATAACCTGCACTCTAACACACACTTTAAATTTCTCAATTTAATCTATCTAACCAAAATTAAAAATTAAAGGACAAAAAGGATGTTACCACACATTGGTTGCCTCCCATGAAGCGCTTGATTTAACGTCGCGGCACGACGAAGTTGGCCCCTCTTCGGGCCTACTCATTGGTCGGGCATGGACCATCTTTGAGAGCCAACTGTTCCACCAAGTTTTTTTCTCCATCTGTGCCAAAGTAGTGCTTGACTCGCTGGCCATTTACTTTGAAAGTTCGGATCCCATCCTCAGATTCTAATTCCACAGCTCCAAAAGGGGATACATCACCACCTTGAACGGGTCGGACCACTTTGATTTTAGCTTGCCCGGAAACAATTTGAGCCTTGAGTTGAAGAGTAAAACAGAGTCACCCGACTTGAACTCCCTTTTCAAGATCTTTTTGTCGTGGACAAACTTCATCCTTTCTTTTTACACAGCTACACTTTCATATGCATGGAAGCGGAATTCTTCCATTTCATTGAGTTGTGTTAACCTCAAATTTACAGCTTCAGCCCAGTCCAAGTTCAACCTTTTTAAAGCCTGCATAGCTTTGTGCTCCAGTTCTACGGGTAGATGACAAGCCTTGTTGAAGACTATCCGGTAAGGTGAAGTACCAATAGGGGTTTGTACGCCGTGTGGTATGCCCACAATGCATCATCTAGCTTCCTTGACCAGTCGGTTCTGTTGGCATTAACATTCTTTGCTATAATATTCTTTATCTCCCGGTTGGAAACTTCAATTTGGCCACTTGATTGGGGATGATAAGGTGTGGCCACCTTATGCTTGACGCCATATTTTTCTAGTAGCCCCATGAAAGCCTTGTTACAGAAGTGAGACCCACCATCACTAAGAATGGCTCTAGGTTTGCCAAACCGTGTGAATATATTTTTCTTTAAGAATGCGGTTACACTCCTTGCCTCATTGTTTGGTAGGGAAATTACTTCAACCCACTTGGACACATAGTCCACAGCCACCAAGATGTATTTCATACCACATGAGCTTACAAAAGGGCCCATAAAGTCAATTCCCCACACATCAAAGATCTCGACCTCCATCACAAAGTGCATTGGCATTTCATGCCTCTTAGAGATTGATCCCTTCCTCTGACATTGGTCACAAGCCTTGACCATTTGATTGGAATCATGATAAATCGACGGCCAATAATAGCCACATTCAAGTACCTTTGCCGTCGTTCCATTACCCCCATGATGACCCCCAACCGGTGAGTCATTGCATGCCTGTAGAATTGGCATCATCTCTTCTTCTGGAACACACCTCCTAATGATGTTATCAGCACAAATGCGGAAGAAGAATGGTTCTTCCCAATAATATTGCCGACACTCTCTCAAAAACTTCTTCTTTTGGTAAGCTTCCAGTTCATCCAGAATTAGGTCATTAACCAAGTAGTTAGCAATATCGGCATACCAAGGAGTAGATGAAGAAGACAATGCCAAAATATGCTCATCAGGGAAAGCATCATTGATGTCAGGATTTTCCTTCGGTTGCCCGTCTTCTTCAAGCCTAGAGAGATGATCTGCCACCTGGTTTTCTTAGCCCTTTCGGTTCTTCAAGCCTAGAGAGTGTCTTGCTTGCATAATAAATGGGATGAAGAACCTTGTTATGCCGTTGACCCAGAACCGCTCCAATAGCTACACCACTGGCGTCACACATGAGCTCGAATGGAAGAGACCAATCCGGTGTGACAGTAATGGGTGCCGTGGTGAGCTTCTCTTTTAGCTCCTCAAAAGCCTTAAGGCACTTTTCATCAAACACAAACTTGGCGTCTTTTTCAAGGAGCTTGCACATAGGATTTGAAATTTTGGAGAAGTCCATGATAAAATGCCTATAAAATCCGACATGCCCTAAAAAGCTTCGGACACCTTTTACCGATGTTGGTGGAGGGAGTTTGGAGATGATTTCAACTTTTTCTTGATCAACCTCTACACCATGTTTTTAAATCTTGTGCCCCAAGACAATGCCTTTGTCCACCATGAAGTGGCATTTCTCCCAATTAAGTACAAGGTTGGTCTCCTCACATCGCTTGAGCACTTATCTAAGATTGTCAAGACAATGCTCAAAAGGATCACCTACCACCAAAAAGTCGTCCATGAAAACCTCTAGGAAATCCTCGGCCATGTCTGAGAATATGGACATCATGCATCTTTGAAAGGTAGCCGGAGTGTTGCATAAACCAAACGGCATCCGGCTAAAGCCAAAGGTTCCATATAGGCAAGTGAATGTTGTCTTTTCTTGGTCTTCCAATGCTATATTGATTTGGTTATAGCCAGAATACCCATCGAGGAAGTAATAGAATGATCTTCCCACTAGCCGATCAAGAATTTGATCAATAAAAGGCATAGGGAAATGATCTTTTCACGTGACACTGTTGAGCTTCCGATAGTCCATGCATACTCTCCATCTGGTGACCGTCCGTGAAGGGATAAGCTCATTCTTTTCATTGTAAATTACTGTCATTCCTCCCTTCTTTGGTACACATTGCACCGGAATCACCCATGAACTATCCGCAATGGGGTAGACAACCCCGGCATCTAACCACTTCATTATCTCTTTCTTGACCACCTCTTGCATTGATGGATTCAACCTCCTTTGGTGTTCAATACTCGGCTTGCTTCCATCCTCCAATAGGATTTTATGTTCACAAATTCCACCGGGAATGCATGGGATGTCCACTATTGTCCATCCAATTTCTTGTTGGTGTTCTCGCAAGACATTAAACAATTTTCCTACCTGCACATCGTCCAACAAAGAGGATACGATTACAGGTAAAGTATCATTAGAGCCAAGAAATTTGTACCTCAAATGTGATGGAAGTGGCTTGAGCTCAAGTTGTGGTGGCTCAATTATGGAAGGCTTTGCGGGAGAAGTGGCTCTATTCTCTAAGTCAAGAGAGAGCTTCTTCGGTGCATAAGAATAGGATACATGTCCTTCCAATGCATTCACGGCTTCTACATACCCCTCCATGTCTTCTCCATCAAAATTTACCAAGATTGCCGCCACGGCCTCACCAAGACACTCTTCCTCCATCCTCATGTCACTAGCATCCTCGACCTCATCAACAACATCTATTACCGAGATCCCTTCATATGCATTCGGCAACTTCAAACCCTTACTAGCTTGGAAAGTGACTTCCTCATCATTTACTCGAAATTTGATTTCATTTTGTTCCGAGTCCATCAAAGCTCTTCCCGTGGCAAGGAATGGTATTCCCAATATGATATGAATTTCCTTGTCAACCGCACAATCAAGGATAATGAAGTCAGCCGGGAGAAGGAACTTTCCCACTTTCACTAAGACATCATCAACAATACCCACGTGTCTCTTAATTGAACGGTCGGCCATTTGCAATCAAATACTTGTAGGTCTTGGCAATCCCAATCCCGCTTGCTTGTAAATATCCAGAGGCATCAAATTTATGCTAGCACCATTATCACAAAGTGCCCTTGCAAAATCTCTCAACCCTATAGTACATGGAATGGTGAATGTTCCCGGGTCTTCCTTCTTCTCAACGGTTGTCGTGGCAATAATAGCACTAACCCGGTGATTCATCCTCACCACTTCATTCTTGGTGGATCTCTTCTTTTTCATCAAGTCTTTTATGTATTTGGTAAATCCCAGGATCTCTTGGAAAGCCTCCAATAAAGGGATGTTTACCGATAATTGCTTCAAAATATCATAGAACTTCTCGAACTTGCCATCATCTACCCTTCTTGCAAGGATTTGAGGGAATGGAGGAGTAGGTCGAGGAATCGGTGGAGGAGCTTTTGGGGTCTCCTTCACCTTTTCCTTAACCTCCTCATGCTTTGCTTTTTGGAATTTTACCTCTTGGGAGGGCTTCTCACTTTCAACAACAACCGGCACTTCAACTTGTGCCTCAACTTCTTGCTCAAGATCATCTACCTCAACTACTTGTTCACTCTCCCCTTGAAGGACCTTACTGCTTCTAGTCGTAATAGCCATGAAATGAGAAGATGAACCACTCACATTCCCCTCTGGGCTGACAATTGTATCACTTGGAAGAGTACCTTTTAGCTCAGGATTTTGTTCTCTTGACAAGTCTCGCATTTGATCTCAAGCTTTTGTATAGAGGCGGTATCTGACCCCACGATTTTGGACATGTTCTTCATTGTAGCGTCACCTCTCTCTTGATTTTGCATGATTTTTTCAAGCATCCCTTCTAACTTAGAATCATTTGAAGGACCCAACTTGTAATATTTCCCCTTCACTGGAACATAGGTGTTAGAGCTCTGGTTGGCATAATTGATATTGTTGCTGTTCCAATTACCTTGACTCGACCCACCTTGGTCATCATTGCGCCAATTTTGTTGGCCTTGCCCTTGCGGGTTTGGCCTCAATTATTTTGTTGGCGATACCCTCCTTGAGAATTATGAACATAGTTGTCTTCTTCAAACTATTGATTTCCCGTCGGTTGCATGTCTTCCACAACATTTACCTTCTTCGTTTGGCTCTCCGTGAACATCTTAGTCAACACATCAATGTTGGTGGCAAGACCGGAAATCAACTGGTCTCTCTTTATTTTCTTTGATCATGTTGGTAAGAGAGGGAGCACCATAATAAATTCCACCACTAGCATCTTCGGAATGCCATGCTTGATTGTGTTTGGCCATTTTATCCAGAATTTGCATAATCCGGGTGAATGATTTGTCCATGAAAGATCCGTCTGCTGCATTTTTTTCTATGGACTGGGACAATGGATCCAAACCCATGTAGAACTTCTCCATCAGAATACCATCCGGAAAACCATGATTTGGTGACCTCACTAAGTACAACTTGAATCGGTCCCCCGCTTCATGTAAGTGTTCTCCTGGTATTTGTTTGAAGAAGAAGATTTTAACTCTAAGCTCAAAATTCTTGCTCTGAGGGAACCACTAGGACAAGAGGACACGGACAAGCTTGGGCCAAGAACTGATACATTGAGGAGGTAGATTTTGAATCCACTTTCTCGCTTCTCCAGTCAATGAGTATTTGAATACTCGCAATCTCAAAGCATCGTCTGTTACATTGTTCTGCTTATACATGGCGCGCACACCCAAGAAGTTCCTAAGGTGTTGTGTTGGATCATCATCGGTATAGTTTCTGAATTATCCTTCTGCTTTAAGCATTAGGATTAACCCATGTTCTACTTTGAATGTAGCAGCTTCAATCCGTGGAGGAAGGATAGCGTTGGTATCATCAAGATATTCCTCAATATCCACAAAGGGATTCTAATCTTTCTCATAATCATCCATTCTCACCTATCACACCAAGCAAAACAAGCAAAATGTGATGGAATAGAAAAGATGTAAAGTAAAGTGACCGTATTCCCCGGCAACGGCTCCAAAATTTGATATGTTCAAATTACACCTTAAAATAGTGTAAAGCGATCGATGTCAAATTTAGTAATCCAACGAGGTTGGAGTCGAATCCCACAGGGAATAAGCGTGAAAAGTTTACTTGAGTAGCGTGAATCTTAACTCAAATCGTATTTCTATTCCGTTAGAGTAACAAAAGTATTGTAGTAGATTGGATTGTAATTTAGTGAAATAATAATAAGGATGATTAAATAAGGTTGTAATTAATTTGATTATTAAATCAAGGTTGTGTCCCATTCAATGAAACGTAATGCTACCGGTGTTAATATGATATATTTCTAATGGAAGGTCCTTTTGATATGCAAATGATTTCTAAATGACTACCCAATATTTTCCAATAGTTGGGTAGTATTTCTCTTATGATTTTTCCAAATATAAAGGATTTGAAATTAAGAGTAATAAATTTAAGCCAAATAAAATACACGTATTCCTAAGCGATTCAATTAAACAAGGTTTAAAACCTTGAGTCTTTGATATTTACACCTACCAAACCCTAACTCACTTTTCCAAATAGAGAAAGAGTATAATGACGCTTGCTAATGTTTGAAACCACTAACAATAAATGAAGAATAAGAATTAAATAAATATTAACCAACCATTATACATATATTCAATGTTAAACACACATTGACATTACACCCATTTAGGGTCCACAACCTTAGTATTTAAAACTAGCCACACATGCTAAAATACAAAAACAAGGGAATATTAAATGTCATAAATGCTTACAAAAGTGCAAGATTCTTCACTTCAAAGCTTCCAAAAGATGGGACTATTCAAAGTTTGGATTGTAGCTCTTTTTCCAGACAAGATGCCCCCACAAAACCCCAATAAATCTATTTATAGTGGGCTAAAACTCGGGGCCAATTTCGGAAAGAAATGCCCTTTTAGGTCAAATATGCGACCGCGTTTCTGTCGCATAACAGATATGCAGTCTGCATTCTCTTCAAGCACGCCGCATCTTCAAAACCCTAGGTTCCAGGAAGTTGCCGCATTCAAGTTATGCGGTCCGCATTGTTGATATGCAGCCGCATAGTGTCATCGCATTTATGCTCTCAGCCACTTCTATAGGAGGTTCGCGATCCATTATGCGGCCTGCAAACCTGTTATGCGGTCGCATAATGGACCACATTTCTTCACTTAGATTTGGCCACACTAACTGTTGGACTCTGCGGTTCACCTGGGCATTATGCGGTCCGCATGTTGGATTTGCGGTCCGCATTTTCAACTATGCGGTCGCATTTTGCCCATTCTTGTCTTTCTTCGGCTTTTTGACTCCATTTTCATGTTTTTGGGTCCTCAAGACTCATGCACTGCAAAACATTAAAATTACATATGTATAAAAGACAATTACATTTAAAACGAGCTAAAATCTAAGCAATTGGTATTAAATGTGCCGAAATACTCCGGCACATCAGCTGTGAGCATGTAATTTTTAACCTACCATATACTCCTAGAAAATTCAATAAATAAATTAGTTTTATAAAATTTTGTTGAATTACAGTGTTATTTGTGAATTATTTTTGCATTGCATAATCATAATTTGTCTTTTAAAATTTATAAATGATTTAAAGTTGCATAATTTAATCTCTTTTTTACTAGGAAATTACAAAAAAAATTGCTTTTTAAATAATTAGGGGGTGTCAATTAATAATTCCGCTCTTAATTAATTCACTAATTAAGTTATAATTAGATGAAATTAGACAAACTAATTATGATTAATTAGAGTTACTTACATTAAATTAATTAGATGGGTTAAGTGTTAAAAGGCTATGAAAATCGTTTGGGCCAGTCTACCTAAGCCCAAATTCCCTTCTCACTACCCAAATACACCCCAGCCCAAACAAGCCAAACCCGTCCAAACCCTGTCCCCCAAAAACGACCCCGTTTAGACCCACTTTCACCTCAGCCGTTGGATCACTTTGATCCAACGGTCCGGAACTACCCCCTAATACATATATATATATATATATATATATATGTCCTAACACCCCCCCCATACCCCCTCAAACTCACTCTCCCCCTAGACCCCCTCACTCTCGTCTCTCTCCCCAGACCCAAACCCTACCCACCTTAACTCCCCCCCCCCC
>MDKI01097757.1:0-24639 GCA_005239505.1 Nicotiana paniculata | reverse complement strand
CAAAATACCCTTTTTCATGTATATATATATATATATATATATATATACATGAAAAAGGGTATTTTGAGGACTTTTGACACATCTTAGACCTAAGGAAGCCAAGGAGGAGGTAGAGAAGCAAAAGCTCAAGGATTTCATCATTCAATCCTCACTCAAGACATGGGTTTGGATTTTTTATGTTTTCTTTTGACTTACACTTAATTGTGATGAATTTCTCCATATCCATGGAGTAATTCTTTCTTAGGGAGTGATATATTTGGTGTTTTGAGAATTGTTTGTGGCTATTAACTCTAGTGTTTGTGTATTGAATCATTGTGGGTATTTTTATTATTGAATACATATTCACATGTTTATGTAATAAAAAGAGGCGTAAGTTGTGATATTTTGCATTTTCTTGTTGGTTTAACTCATTGATCCTTATTAGTAACCGAAAGCTAGTTGAATTACTGCTTAGACCTAGTTAGGAGGATAATCGAAAGAAGGTCTCCTAAAGATTAACCCACTACGAATTCTTGCATATCTTCACTGAGCTTAACTTAGTTTATATTGTGAGGTTGAGACTTAATCGAGAGAGGAGTTTCTACTGAACGTTCGAACTAAAATATCAAGAGACTCACTTGAACCATAGAGTGAAGTAACTAGAGTTAATTCCCAAAAATGTATCTTGCACCTACCCAATCAACCCATATTTCCTCCTATTGATATCTTCATGCTTACACTTGTCGAAATTGCCATTAGCCAATAGTTAGACTGTTAGTTAATTTTAGTTTTAATTCACACAACTCTAAATTTTTTATCGTCTTGAATAGAAATAAGACTAGAAGCTACGAAAACATTGTTTAAATCCAATCCATGTGCATACGATATTTTCTATACTATATTCGACTAGCGAACCACCGGTTTTGCGCTAGTTACTCAGTGGCATTCATCAATACATATCATATCTTAGTCTCTATTATCGTATATTTTCACATCCTGTATCATTTATTAGGGCTGCTTAGCATGAGCATTGTGGGCCCGAGAGATTTAAAAGATTATTGACTAAGTAAGGCTGAGGGCCTGATTGTGAGTGATTGATGTTTTATACTTCAATTCCACACAAGAGGGGGGGGGGTGATTTGTGTGGTGTCCAATTTTTGAGTATTGTCTCAATAAAAGAACTTGGTTCTTCTTGGGGTTCCAACTTCTACTGGTGCGGAATAATAAATGTAGTAAAGTAAAAACACAAAGATTTTTACGTGAAAAACACCTGGCTCAAAAGGTGAAAAAATCACGACCTACTCCTCAGCAGGATTTTTCCAAACTCTTCACTACAACTCTGAGCCAAACAGCATTTACAAAATAAACTCTTTTGTAAACCTAGGACTAACTCTAATCCCTTTGTAGCAAACTAGCCTCTAGCTAATTGTGACAAGCTTCAAGTTAACTCTAACTTGAATAGTGTGTACCTATTACAATTGCTTCTAATAAAGCTGAAAGATACAATATTAAATCACATACTACACCTAAACTAGACTAAAAGACAACAGATGGAAGTGGTTCTTCTAGCTGGTTCAAGTAGCCTTTGTACTGCACAAGGATTCTGCTTGCAAAATTTCTCTGGTAATTTTGCTTTCAGTTCTTGCTTCAATTCGGTCTTTGTGCGAATGATTCTTCAGTAGGAATACTTCAACATTATATAGCGTCAGAAGTTGAGATGTTCTTGTTTAGTTCTAATGCAACTCTTCCTTGGTGGAAGAGTTTGTGTTTATCTCAACTTCCTTCCTTTGTTTATGTCCTTGCTGAACTCGAACTCTAACCTCTTATCAATTTGAAACCTTTTTGAATTAGGAGACAACCTCTTAGTTTATGTATAATTCACAAATCATGTTTATCTCCTGTGCATGTACGGTTCTTGTGCCGATTGGTTCGTTGGAGATATTTGCCCTGATGGACCTGGTTCAACTAGGTAGGCATTTTTCAATATTCAAAACCATGCAGTGACTTGGGTCAACAATGATAATTAAGGGATAGGGTTGCACGCCGCAATATATTTTTATTTATTTATGCCTGGATCTAGCTTATTACAGCGCTTAGGCTGAAGGAGCCCCTCCAGAGTCTGCACACCTACAGTGAGCGCAGTGGATTATACTTGGGATGGAGTTCCCTAGGCATGGAGTTGCCTTATACATTCATATTTGGGATGGAGTTCTTTAGGCATGGAGTTTCCCTATACATTTATATTTGGGATGGAGTTACCTAGGTTGGATTGGCCCTACACAATACTGAGTGACTGACTGGTAGTTGCTATTTTTATTGAGGGATGGATCTTTCCTAGGCTGGACCTGCCTCGTACAGTACTGAGTGATTGAGTACTCTGAGAGTGTGAGTACATGAGTTCATCATTGATATGCATAGCATTTCACATGTGTTCTTGAAATACATCCATAGAGATGTATTCCCTTCTGCTACCCGATTTTTGGTGACATTCATGATTTTACCTATATATTGACATGTAGGCATAGAGATGTTTTTTCCTCATGCTATTTGAAAATGAAATATCTTGTTTATTGTTGAAATTTTTTTTGGGGAAAATCACAATTTTCAAACTTTCTCATCTATCGTTGGGGTTTTTGGTGAATGATTTGGGATCTACTGTTATACTTGAAAAGCATGCCTATATTCCATAACTGTGAACGAGATGAGTTATTTCTTGTACCAATTTTATTACACTGTTATGAACTGTTGCTGGTTAATTGAGTTGGACTCTGACCCTTGTCCCAACTCGTCACTACTTTAAACCTAAGGTTAGGTTTGTTACTTATTGAGTACATGGGGTCAGTTGTACTCATACTATACTTTTGCACCTTGCATGCAAACATTGGATGCTGATGTTGTTGCATACAGTGGGAGTTGGATTTGAAGATGTACTTGTGCTCCAGTCATAGCTACCTCTTGATCTTGGTAGCTTTAGTATTTCAGATCTGTTCTTGTATATTTCAAACAGATGGTGTATTTTATTTCAAACCAGCTTTGTAAACTCTATATCTTAGAAGCTCATGACTTGTACTACAAGTCCTTGGGGAGTTTTATAAACATTCAATTATCTCATCTTCGACTCATATCAGTATTATTATATTGTGTTTTATTGTTAATTGACTTACCTAGAAGGTCGGGTTAGGTTCCATCACGACGGTTTAGTTTTTGGGTCGTAACAAATTGAATTAGATAATGTTGAATTCTTTGAGAATATTTATCCATATAAAAAGGACAGTGAGTCGTCTAGCAAAAATTTAAGCGACCTCGAGAAAAAGCAAAGGAAGGTATGTTTAATGAGAAAATTCCAAGAGGTAGTAAACGTCAAAGGACAACTACTTCCTTTGGAACCTGACATTCTTATTGGAAAATAAGGCTCAAACATTTAAAGAAGTAGTGTCTTCCTCAGAAGCATAATATTGGTAAGAGGCAATCAATAGTGAGATAGAATCCATATTAAATGATCATACTTGGGAATTGGTTGATCTTCCTCCAATAAATAAACTTTTGGGCTCTAAGTTAATTTTCAAATGAAAATAGAAGTTGATAGTACTATTGACAAATATAAGGCAAGATTAGTTGTCAAAGAGTTTAGAAAACGAGAAGGTTTTCATTACTTTGACATATATTCGTCGGTAACAAGTATTGCATCTATTCGGGTGTTAATCGCGTTAGCCACGTGTATGGACTTGAATCCATCAGATGGATGTGAAGATAGCCTTTTTAAGTGTAGATTTATAGGAAGAAATTTATATAGAACAACCTGAAGAGTTCGTGATTTCCGAAAAGAAAGAAGGTGTGCCGACTTGTTAAGTCACTTTACGGATTGAAACAAGCACCCAAACAATTGAATGAGAAATTTGGCCAAACTATGTTGGCAAATGGGTTTAAGATTACTGAATGTAATAAATGTGTTTACATTAAGAATGCTGCAAATCACATAGTCATTGTTTGTTTATATGTTGATGATATGCTAATAATGAGCAAAGACTGCAGATATAAATGCTATTAAGTGTATGCATGCTAGCAAGTTTGATGTGAAAGACTTAGGTATTGCTTATTTAGTTCTAGGAATTAAAATTCATAGGTCTTTCAAGGTCTGGCATTGTCTCAATCTCATTACGTTAAAACGGTACTTAAAAAATTCAAGCATTTAGATTTCAAACTTGAAAAGACCGAGACAGTTTTAAATGTTTCTCTTACAAAGAATCTAGGTCAGAGCATATCTTAATTGGATTATGCTCGAGTGTTGGAATGTATATCATGAAATTGCACACGACCTGATATAGCTTGTGCAGTAAGTAAACTAAGTCGTTATACAAGCAATCCCGACCAAACTCATTGGATGTCAATGAAACAAGTTTTGAGTTATTAAAATGATTTGCACTATAACAAGTGTCATGCCATAATTGAAGGACATAGTGACGCGAATTGGATTAGCAGCTCCACAAGTGGATATGTTTTCACCATTGATAGAGGAGAAGTGTCTTCGAAATCATTCAAACAGACGTGCATCGCTCGCTCTACAATGAAATCTTATTTTTATAGCTTTAGACAAGGCTGGAGAAGAAGCTGAATGGCTCCGGAATTTCTTGGATTATATTCCATTTTAGCCCAAACTAGTGGCTCCTATATGCATACGTTGTGATAGTCAAGCAGTAATAGGAAGGGCTAGAAGCATTATGTATAACGAAAAAACTCGTCACAGACGATGAAGTCATAATACCGTTAGACAACTACTCTCTAGTGAAATTATCACAATTGACTATCCAAAGTCAAAAGGAAATGTGTCGGGTCCACTTACAAAAGTCCTAACTAGAGAGGCGGTTGAGAAATTATCGAAGGGAATGGGACTATGTCGAGGATAAGTCATTTTTGCGGCAACTCTACTTAGAATAATGGAGATCCCAAGATCTAGGTTCAAGAAGATCAAACAAAATCATTAATGACGATTCAACATTGTCAAATAAAATTTTAGTCCATTCTCGCGATGAAGACAATATTCAGTACCAAAGATAAAGCATTAAGGCTTTTTAATATTTTCTAAGTTTGATACGGAGTATATCAAATAGTGTATCTACGTGATAACACATTTAGAAATCACCTATGTAAGTGTAAAGTGTAAACTGCTTCAAGGAGAATTTTATAAAGCCAGTTCTCTATGCACTTATGAACTAGGCGATGTTCATGGTTGAAATGAACACAACAATGAGAACCAAAGATGATAAATGGTTTATTCTGTTACTTATGGTTGTCTAGGTATACACCAAAATTTGACGGTTCAAAGATATCAAATCTACCTATTGATTGAGTATATCCTACATACGTTCACTATGGAAAGTTCAAAGGATACCCTGCTTATATAGATGTAATTAATCCTTGCTTTTAAATCACACAGTTTTTCATGTATGCATATTTTAGATAGCCATACCCTATTCATGTGGATGATTGTTGGGTTTTTTATCTACTTAAATAAAGAGGCGTAAAAGGAAAATGGAGGAAAAAGAATTGAAGGGAACAAAAAGTTTGAAGTGTTACTTTTACTAAGGCACTTTGTCCCTCATCGGAATATAGAAAGAAAATTTGTGTGCTTATATATAGAAGCACATCTTCTAGCTATTAAAACAGTTGAGAAGAAGTGGCAACTCGCGTCGCCTTCATCCCTCTCTCGACTTCGGCTAGGCTTTGGATGATTTGTATTTGGATTTGGATTTAGATTTGGTTGATTGATTAAAAAAAAATTTGCACCAAATTTATTTTTCATTTTTTCCATTATTTATTTTCTTTTTCTAATTTTTTTTCGTGGAATTCGTGCCTAAAATAAATTTAATTATGGTGAACACAAACCTTCTCAAACGAGCAGGTATCTTAAAATTTGTTGAAACCTAAATAGTTGGCTATAAATACAGAGGATTAGCCTCATTGTGCAGATACTATACAACAGAAAATCTGCATACATCCTCTCCTCTTTTCTTTGCATTTCTCAATTATTTTTCAAAGCAAAAAAGTAAGCATTAATGTGATTTACTGTCGTTTGTTGAGTTTGACGAAGTCCTGTAATTTTCATTATCGGTATTACGGAATAGTTATTTTATTCTATCTGAGAGGAATTAATCCAATAACCTTGGACAATAGTTACATGATTAAATTCTTTAAGGAAACATAGTTTTCTGTTGGGCTCAAAACTTTTAATTCTTCCACTTCTGTTTCTGATTTATTTTTGCAAAAATTATTTTCGAACACAAATTCTTAAAAAAAGAATGTTTCCTCGACTAGCTTAGATTGAGTATTCCAATCTGTTGTTCTTTCTTTTTGAATTTTGAGGATCCATCCTTAGTATTATTGATAATAGGCAGAATAGCCTAGGCGACACCTGTGCTTGTTCAAGTTTGACATCCCGATCCCTCAACTCCATAAGTTTCATTCAGGCACTTAAACTCGATTAAAATTAATATTTTAAACACGTCCGACCATGTACGTTGTTCACTCTCCCTAATACGGAGGTCACATCAGATCCACCTACATAAATAATATCCATATCATATCCATATCCCAAAAAAAAAATCCTACACCTTTTCTTCTCTCTCCACGTTTCCGGCTCTCTGCCTTTTACCCATCACCACCATTTCCACCACTGAAAGATCACAATTCTGACATGGTGACAAGCTATTTCTTCCACCCTTCAAGGTTTCCTTCTCTATTTAACCTCATCTTTCTACTCTATTCTTCCCAAATTACAAAAAGGCAAAACCCTCAAATCCACTCAATGTACGAATCCAAATTATGCACCATGAATAATAATTCAACAACTAATTTTGTCGATAATCGTAAATATTTAATTTTTAAGGATAATGAAAAGAAAATATCGAAGGAGGATTTGAATTGTTTAAGACCATGAAATATGTGGAAAAGAAATCTTATAAAGGTCCAATTTATGTTGGTGGTAAATTGCCATTGAGAAACAAATCTGTTGAGCTTGACACATTGGAGAACTCCAAAAATTCATCCAAAATAGACACAAACACTTCAAATAATCAGATTTTTGTTTTATTTATTTTTCCCATTTGGACTGAATTGATTGAGAAATAGGGAGAAGAGAGGCGATGCTTTGTCTGTGGAGGTGATAGTGGTGACGACAAAAGAAATGGCTCAAAAACAACTCTGAAATTTAGGGAATGGTGATGGAAGAGTATAAGAAGATAGTGGTGGTGGAGATGGTGGTGTGCGACGATCCAAAAGGTCATCACGTATATTTTTAGCTAATTCTATGTTTCGAGGTCGTGAAAACCTCCTTCTATCTCACCTTGATTCACGTGCGCAACCCAGACGTGTAGCCGGGAAGCCTTTATGTGAAAAACTGATAAAAATGATAATTTTATATTAGAAATTTGAATAAAGTTGACTTCGGTCAACATTTTTGGTAAACGGACCCGAACCCGTGATTTGACGGTCCCGGAGGGTCTGTAGGAAAATATGGGACTTGGGCGTGTGCCCGGAATCGAATTTCGAGGCCCCAAGTCCGAGAAATGAATTTTTAAAGAAAATTATTTTCTGAAAAATAGAATGGCTTTTGAAAATGAAATTCTATGTGAAAACTTGTGGTATCGGTCCCGTATTATGGTTCCAGAGCCCGGTGCAGGTTCGATATGATTTATATGTGTTGTCTGTGAAGTTTGGTAAGAAACGGAATCTGTTTGACGTAACTCGAACCTTAAATGGAACATTTGAAAGTTTAAGAAGTTTTGAAGTATTTCATTGATCTTGAGGTTTAATTCCTTGTTTTCGATGTTAATTTGGTGATTTAATTGCTCGAATAAGTCCGTAGGATATTTTTAAGGTTGTGTATATATTTGGTTTTGAGCCCCGAGGGCTCGGGTGAGTTTCGGGTAGGTGTCGGAATGCAAACTTGGTGAAAATCTGGTGTAATAGTCATTTTCTGGTGTCCAGGTGTTTACCCTATGCGAACGCACTCAAGGGAGTGCAAACGCACAGGGTTATGAGTGGGTTGGGGTCAGGGTAGTTTTAAGACAGTGCGAACGCACCCTTTAGGATGCGATCACGAAGTGGGGGCCAGAGTAAGCTATGTGAATGCGGAGGGTAAGTCGCGAACACATAGGTCTAGAGGGGACCTAGGGGGATGGATGTGTCTTACCATGTGCGAATGTGGCCCTTAGCATGCGAACGCATAGGACAAAACAGTTAAGCCTTCGCGAACGCGGCAATGGGGTCGCGAACGCATAGAGGAATTTGGTCCAGTGATTTTAAAAGGTTCAAAACAGAATGAATACGGGATTAAACCCATTTTTCTTAAACTTCTTCTTCTCCACTCCTCTTGGGCAATTCTTGGGAGACTTATTCACCATAATCTCTTAGGTAAGTAATCTTTAACTCGTTTTCTTCCATTTTCATCAACATCTATTAGATTCTAGGCCTAAAAACATGAAATCAAATGTAGAAATTGGGATTTTTGGGTAGAGTTAGGTATTTTTGGGAATTTGACTTTGTTTTGGGTCGTATTTCAAAAAAAATTATATATTCAGGCTCGTGGGTGAATGGGTGATCCGGTTTTGGTCCGAACCTCGTAATTCGACCAAGCGAGTCCGGGGTCGATTTTTGAAAATTTTGAAAGAATGTTGGGAAATCTATAATTAGGAATTTAAATTGAATTGTTTAGCATTTATTGATGTTATTGAGTCGATTATGTCTAGATACGATTGATTTGGAGTCAAGTTTGTAAGGAAAGCGGTGCTAGAGGCTTGATTTGGATTCTTGGAGTCGAGGTAAGTATCTTGCCTAACCTTGTGTGGGGGAACTACCTCTTAGGATTGAGTCTTATTTGTTGATTGTAGTCCGTGTATACGAGGTAACGAGTGCGTACTCAGACTTATTTGCTAATAGATTGGCCTTTTAGGATTCGTAGGTTCTTCTGTTACCTGTGTATGAGTTGTACTTGTTACGTTTGAATCCTTGGTTGTTAATTTCATCCTTTCCTGCTTAGATTAGAATTACTTGCTTTTGGATTCCTTTGTTGGCTATTTGATCTTAATTGACTTAATTGGATATCTTACCGCTCTTATCTTTATGCTATACTTGCTTCCTAAAACTGTCAAATTGACTATACTAGTGTTATCTAGCTTTGTAGTTGCTTAGCCGCAGTTAGAATATTCGTTCGTTAGTGTCAAGCATGCATGTGAGTCTTACATTGTGCTTTATAAGATTTTTCCCTTATGTGATACTTGGACCTAGTTGATAAATGTTTAGGTTGTTGGTGTTTTCTTGATGTTGCCTATTATTAGGCCATTGTTTGAGCTGAGCTTTATTTCGTAAAGTTAATTGTTTAGGCGAGATTGGTTATAGTTGTTTCCCTTGCCGAGATGATGTTGTTTTCATTGTTGACTCCCTTGCCGGGATGGTATGATTTCTATTATTGTTTATACTGTTAATGATACTGTTTGCGTTGATGACTCCCTTGCCGGGATGTTGTGATTTATGGTTCTTATTGTTGATTTTCGGATGTTGTGATTTATGGTTCTTATTGTTGATTTCCCTTATTAAATTGTTGTTTATTTATTTATTGCACGAGGAGACATTCCGTGCCGAGTGTTATTTATTTATTGCACGAGGGGACATTCCGTACCGAGTGTTTGTGAGGTTATACACGAGGGGACATTCCGTGCCGAGTGTTATTTATTTATTGGATGAGGGGACATTTCGTGCCGATTGTTTGTAAGGTTTTGCACGAGGGGACATTCCGTGCCGAGTGTTTATTTATTTATTTCACGAGGGACATTCCGTGCCGAGTGTTATATATTTATTGCACGAGGGGACATTGCGTGCCGAGTGTTTGTGAGTTTATGCACGAGGGGACATTCCGTGCCGAGTGTTTTATGCATTATTAATTTCGTTGTTCCTGTTTGCTATTTACTGCACTTGTTTTGGTGAGGATGAGATTAAAGCACGAAGGGTGATGTCGTGCACTTGTTTTGGTGAGGATGAGAGTAAAAGCACGAATGGTGATGTCGTGCACTTGTCTTTGCATTTTATTCCGTTGTTCTAAATTTGGGTATTCCTACTGATTTTCTGACTGCATTTATTGGCAAGATTTGATATTCCTCCTGTACTGCATGGCAATTTCTGAGTTACGGACTGAGTTCCGGTAGATAAATCTTGAGTAGATTTTTATCAAGATGTTTTATTGAAAAGTATTATTGAAAAAGCAAAGGTTTCGAGATGATTATATTTGAATGACTTTTACATCGAAGGTATATTTGAAAAGCACTAGTCTTGCCTAAAATTATATTTGGAAGCCATTTATTGGGAAAGCATCTTTAGGAAGTTTCGTATTTGAAAGAAACTATGTTTTACGTAATTCCCTCTATTAAATATACTTATATCTACTTTTGGAGAAAGTACGTTTTCAAAGGATACTCTTCCATACTAAAATGATTTTTATTTGTAAAAATTTTCATATGAACTGTTGTTTAAAGATTTCCACCAGTTTATGGATTTTAATAGCTAAGGCCCGATGTGAACTAACTTACGTAGGGTTGAGTTATTGGTGTTCTCTATTGTATTGTGTTTCCCTTCAGTTTGAATTGTTTTGTTGTCCATCTTTCTGTGTATTTTTGTGTTGTTTCGTGATTGATTTTTTATAATTTTCTTCCGCTTTATATTGTCATGGTTGTAAATTATTCCGTGAAGTGTTAGATAGATGTAACGTTCGGTCATTTCTATATTCATACTATTTATTTTGTAGATCAGTGGTGTCTTGATTAATCCCCGTCATTATTCCACCGAGGTTAGTCTTGATACTTACTAGGCACCGCTGTGGTGTGCTCATACTACACTCCTACACATTTTTATGTGCAGATCCAGATATATATTGTAGTAGCTATGTGGATGATTGACGAAAAGACTCAAGGTAACCTGCTGTTGCGTTCGTGGGCGTCAGAGTCACCTTCTTTGTATTTATTAATCATACACTTTTGTATTTATTTCCAAACAGGTGCACCTAGAAGTTGTAGAAGATTCGTAGAGCTTATGACTTGTATTATCGATTTTGGGAAAGTTTGTACATTCTGTTGAGATTCTATATCGAGACTGTTAGTTTTCCTTTATTATTGTGATTATTCAGTAGCTGTTCGGTTTACCTAATCGTGCCATCACGATACTCAACGGAAGAAAATTTGGATCGTGACATGATCGTAGAACGGAAGAAGGCAACGATGCCAGCCCCAAAATCGAAGAGGCTGGTGGATTGAAGATGATATGAGTTGTTAAATTTTTTTATTCTTTCTCTTTTTAGTTTTTTTTCATTTTCTGATTTAGCCACCATCTCACGCTCACAATGCGCATGTATAGCAAGTATTTTGTCCACCTCAGTTATATTTATGCCACGTCAGCTTGGTCAATGGTCAGAAGTATATAAAATATTACTTCATCCGTTTCAATTTATATAAATATGTTTGACTGGGCACGGAGTTTAAGAAAAAATGAATACTTTTAAAATTTGTGGTGCTAAACAAGTCAAAAGAGGGTCCAGAGTATTTGTGTGGTTATAAAAACTTCTCATTAAGGATAGAATTAAAATTTTAAGCTAAATTGTTTCCAAATTTAGAAAGGGGTCATTCTTTTTGGAACGGATCAAAAAAGAAATAGGTTCACATAAACTAGAGTGGAAATAATTTTGATCGAGTTCAAGTGTCTAAATGAAACTTTATGAAGTACAGGGACCGAAATGTCAAATCGGAACAACTCTATATGTTTTCTAGGCTATTCTACCTTGATAATAAATTACCTTTTTCTTTCCTTTTCCACCCTTGCTGAATTCCGAAGGTACAAGCCTTTTATTAAAGTATGAAAGGTAAATCGGTTAACTTTTTTCTTTTAAGAATAAACATGTAATGTTCCATACATAAAAATTAGAGTAAAATATAATTATGTTCCATACATAAAATTTAGGTAAAAAATAATTATGTTCCATACGTAAAAATTAAAATAAGATACATGTAGGGGAATTATCGAAGTGATAAACGGAGGCCTAGCAGCAAAGGAGTTTCGTTTGACCGCATCTTAGAAGACCGTGAAGGCAATGCCTGTTCTTGAGGGTTGCCCGCGTGCCACACGCTTGTCCTTCCAATTTCCCAAATATTATTCTCTTCTCCCAATTCCTCTTTCTTTAACTCCTTTTTTTTTTTAATTTACTGCATCTGCTTTAAATTTTGAACTGTCAGTAGTAATACTTCTTAAACGTGATACAGTTAGTATTTATAATTTTAAGATTTGTTCTTTCAATGGCAATTGTGTTTACGTAGATGTTGTCTTTCCTTTTCTCGAAGTTTTCTTATTCCGAGAACCACATTATTTTAATCTGTTATTTGAGTAGTACTTTTACATGCATTGTGCCATTATTTTAAAACAAGAGGAACTAAAACATAGTAATATGTTTTATTTTTAAAACACTCGTGTCCAAGAAATGAAAGTAGGAGAAATAAAAATGCTGAAATCGATGTGTGAGCATACCAGATTATATAAGATAAGGAATACTGAAATTCGGGAAAGGGTGGAAATGACACCTATAGATGACAAGATGAGGAAAGCTAGATTGAGATGGTACGAGCAGGTGAAGAAGAGGTGCATAATGCCCCGGTGAGGAGGTGTGAAAGGTTGGCAATGAGAGGTTGAGGAGAGGTAGAGAGGGGCATAAGAAATATTGGGGAGAGTTCATTAGACATCACATCGTGCTACTTCAGCTTACTGAGTACATGACCCTTGATAGGAAAGTACAGAGGTTGAAAATTATGGTAGAAGGGTAGTCGTTAAGCGGTCGTGTCTTATTTTTATGCCGGTATCATTAGTGTTAGTCTTGTATTTTTATTTTTTTATAAATGCATATTTCTATTACTATATTTCATTTCTTTCGCTTCGGTTATTAAATCATCTTCGCTTGCTATAGTTAATATTTGTTGTTCTTGAGCGGGGGTCTATCGGGAACAGCCTCTCTAACTTCATAAGGCGGGGTTAAGGTCCACGTCCACTCTAGACTTTCCAGATCCCACTTTGTAATATTGTAACGACCTGGTCGGTCCTTTTCTAAATTAAAGTCTCGTTCGGCAGCATAAGATTTTGAACAACTTTGTATCCATGTTCATTTTGTGATGATCGTTTATTATGTGTCATTTATTATTTCTATTCTTATTAGTTGGCCTGAACTGTGATAGAACACTGACACAAGCATACACGTAGTTAATCACCCCTAACGATTCAAGAAAATAGATCCTGGTGTTATTGATCATTTCTATACACCCTCGTCTATTTGCCTCTACGTGAGAAGGGTTTTATTAGTACGTGTGTTGTCCGTGAAATTATTAGTTGTAATGAAGGCACAAGATGCCAAGTGTTTAGGGTTCACGAATTGAGACCCGTGAATTATTAGGCTAGTGGGCATCTTGACTGTTCATCTTCACTACTCCACCGAGATTAGTCTTGATATTTACTGGGTACCTCTTTGGTGTACTCATACTACGCTTCTGTACATTTATGTGCAGATCCAGACATTTCGGAGTCAGTCGATCGTTAGCTAGCTGTACGGATTTTGCTATGAAGACTCAAGGTAAACCTGATGTTGCGTTCGCATTCTTCGGAGTCACCTTATGATGTTATGTTTATATTGTTTTGTCCTTATTTAAAAAAAGTTGTATTTGTAGACCTCCTAGTAACTCAGTAGAGCTTATGCCTTGTACTATTAATTTTTTGGGATTGTAAATTGTATAGAGATTTCTATTCCTTATTGTCAGATGTTGGTTAAATACAATTATTATTTCAATAAATGTTAAGCTTACCTAGTCCTTAAGACTAGGTGCCATCACGACCTCTTACGAAGGGAGATTTGGGTCGTGACAAGTTGGTTTTAATGCTCTAGGTTCATAGGTGCTATGAGTCAGAAGTGAGTTTAGTAGAGTCTTGCGGATCGGTACAGAGACGTATGTACTTATCTTCGAGAGGCTACAAAACTATTAGGACAGTTTCACTTCTTTCATCCTACCGTACGAGTCTATTGATCTCGGAGTTTGAGCTTTTATCATTTTATTCTCACAGATGGTGACGAGTTGCAGTTAATGATGACACTGCCACCAGAGCAAGTGTCGCTAGGGGCAGAAGATGGGAAGAGGCCGAAGAGGAGCACGTGACGCAGTTGGGATACATACGAGAGTAGTAGTTGAGGAGCTACCCGTAGCTCCAGTTGGGGAACATGTACCATAGGCGCCTGTTGTTACCCCTAGACTCCAGGAGACTTTAGCATAGCTCCGGATCATGTATGGTACATTGGCTCAAGCGAGGTTGATTCCAGTTGCGCCAACCACTTCACAAATAGAGGGAGGGACTCAGATTTTTGCCGCCCGTACACCACAACAGCAAGTCCACATTGGTCAGGTTCCAGGTGTAATGGCGACTCAGCCTGTGGTCCCACTTCAGCCCATGGTTAGGGCCGCAACATCAGAGGAAGACCAACGTTTACTTGCAAGGTTCAAGAAGTATTACCTTCCTACTTTTAGTGATTTGGATTTAGAGGATGCACATGGTTTTCTAGAGGAGTGCCACCGCATTCTCCGTACTATGGGTATTGTGGAGACGTGTGGGGTTGCTTTTACTACGTTCCATCTTAGGGGAGCGGCTTATCAGTGGTGGCGGGTGTATGAGTTGGGTATCCCGACCGAGGCAACTTCACTTACATGGCCTCAATTTTTAGAGATGTTCCTGAGAGATTTTGTACATCAGTCTCTTCGGGACGCATGGCGCGTGGAGTTTGAGCATCTGTACCAGGGAACTATGTCAGTATCAGAGTATGCCATTAGATTTAGTGATTTGGCCAAACATACACCTACTTTGGTCGCTACAGTTAGAGAGCGTGTTCGTAGATTCATTGAGGGGCTCAGGCATGATATTCGGTTCAGCATGGCTCGGGAGTTGGAGTCGGATATTTTATTTCAGCAAGTGGTAGAGATCGCTCACCGATTGGAGGGCATGTGGGACTAGGAGAGAGAGAGGGCATGCAAGGTCAGGAAAGAGAGGATAGGGAGGCTATGAGGTCTCAAAGACCGGAGAGATCTGTTGGTCCTTATTTTGGAGGCAAGGTACGGCATGGTAGAGGTTTTATGGGTCAGCTAGTTCAATTTGCACTCCAGGGTTCGCACGATGTTTCCGGTGCTCATACCCGTACCACACAGTTTCCACAGCCACATCAATAGAGAAGTTGTTTCGAGTGTGGAGATACCAATCACATGGTGACAGATTATCCCAGAATACGGACAAATGTGTTGCAACAGAGTGTTCAGGCGAGTAGAGGGCGCCCAAGAGGGGGAGGCTCGACTTGTTGATGTGTTTCATGTAGTAGGTCCGAGGCTGCTTTGCTAGATGATGTCATACATGTATGTTTTTGACTTTTTATGGAGAAGCCTCATTCGTATTTTTTTCGGTTTTGCTTATCGGGGGTGAGTTCTCCTATTTGCTGCTCCATTTATGAGTGAGTTCATGATTTAGCAGTCTGCTTATGTGTTTTCCTCTATTGGGAGATTCTATGGTGGTAGCTCGTTTCTATTGTTTGTTTTTATTCATTATTTAGAGTTACCGGACTAGAAGTGAGTTCTTGTTGTCCATTACAGTAGGTTTAGATGTGATTTCTAAATATTGGTTATGATTTGTGATTTAGATGCTCTATCGGGGTGAGAGTTCAGTAAGTGTTGTGATTTTAATGGAGGAATTGAATTACTAGAAGGTTCCGGTTGGCATGATGTGTATTCTACCTGTGATTTTCAGAGTTGAGGGTGAGACCCTTGTGATTTCATGTGATTTGATATGTGTTAAACCGGGATGCGTGCCGCGATAGAAGTTATATCAGGATGAGATCCTTTTTGATTTGTTCATATACCTTGATTTCCGTGTAAATTGATTCGTAGGATGGTACTGATAGAAAGTTGTGACTGTCGGGCTTGTTTGATATTTCTCTTATCTGTTTCTCCTTACGCAGTCATTTTCGTGTTGTGCTTATTCAAGTTTTAGCTTGTATGGTATGTGCATGGTGGCGTTAGATTTGACTTGCTAATTCGGGTGAATAGTTATGAGGTCTTCATGTTTCTTGCATCATTGTCAATGTTGTTGTCACGACCCGTAATTTTCACCATCGGGACCGTGATGACGCCTAACATTTCATTGCTAGGCAAGCCAACGTTAGAGAATCATTAGCCAATTCTTTTACATTTCATTAATTAATAACAAATAAGCTATAACGAGTTGAAATGAGAGCAGAAATATATAACAGCCTCAATACATTTTACTACCCAGAATCTGAAGTCACAGCTCACGAACTTCTAAGATTTTACTACAAGTAAATGTATAAAAGAATATAATTATTTTCGAAATAAAAGAAATAGTGAAGTTAAATGTATAGAAGGATAAGCCAAGGCCTGTGGACGCCGACAAGTCTACCTTGAGTCTCCTATCAGATGGATCCTGCAGCCAACCTCACGATCAGCTCGGACCAGCACCCAAATCTGCACACAAAGTGCAAAGTGCAGTATCAGTACAACCGACCCAAGTGTCGAGCCTAAACTCGACGAAGGAGTTATGAGGCTACGGCGGGTCACTCACACTACAACCTGTACAAATTATATATGATAAAAGCATAAAAGGAAGACAAAATAGAATAAAGCAGTAACTTGCAAGAAATAATTACAGTTCTCAAAAGTAATTCAAAAGTGTTCAGATACTACCAATCCTTAAGTGCAAATAAGAATACCATACAGCTAACATAGTTCAGGGAAAGTATAAACACATTAGTTGTTGCGGCGCGCAACCCGATCCCACCGTACATATCATATTCCTCCCGTTATTTCCTCATAATAGCATAAACAACAGAATATAAATAAAAGTGTTGCGGTGTACAATCCTGATCCCATCTATCACAATAACACAATCATACTTCACCCTTAATCCACCAAACAATCCACCCTTATTACACCTGTTGCGACGAGCAACCCGTTCCCACCGTACAATATTAATTCACCCTTATTCCTCCTCAATATATGACCCTTATTCCACATGTTGGCATACAACATGTTCCCACCATATCAATATTAATTACTCAGTATGTACAACAATTTGCGAATTCAAATCATAGAACCCTTCACAACACTTAAACTTCAAACGGAAACAAATTGGAAGCTTGTACACCATGACAATTCACATAAGTAATACTACTTAGCAAGACCAATTCAAAATATTTCATAAAAGTGCCAATGAACCAGCTTAAGCAAATAATAGGAGGTAATGAACCTACAGAATAACTAATACCATTAACAGAGGGAAACGATGTCTAACAAGTAGCAGTTAGGCATGTGAATACAAGTAGAGCATGTAACAATTAAGGCAGGGAAAGAGAGAATATGATAATAACAGGAAAGAAACAGGAAAAAATAGATAAATTGGCGGCGCATAGGTACTCGTCACCTCACATATACGCCACTCACATGAATTTCATATAGCAAATAGGACGAGGGTTCCTAATTCCCTCAAGTCAAGGTTAGACACAACACTTACCTCGCTCCAAGGATCACTCACTGCTCAACTACAACCTTGCCTCTCAAACAAGCTTTCGGACCAATAAAATCTAGAAAATTACCCACCAAATTCGAATTAAACCTTAGGAACTACCCATGATTGCAAGAATTCAATTTAGATCATTTATTTGAAAAAGTCAACACTCGCGCCCTCTTGGTCCAGACCCAAAATTCGGTCCAAAACTCATTACCCATTCACCCCGATCCCGATTGTTGTAATTTGTTTTGGAATCCGACCTCAATTTAAGGTCTAAATCTCCAATTTACAAAATTCCTAGTTTCCACCCAAAACCCCCAATTCCACCATTAAACCTTAGATTATAGGTTGAAATCTTAAGAAAAGTAGTGAAATATTGAAAGAAAGTAGGTTAGGATCACTTACCAATGATTTGGGAAAGAAGAAGTCTTGAAAAAAATCGCTTCTAAGGTTTTAGGTTTTGAAAGTTTGAGAAATGAACCGAAAATCCCGCCCAAAGCCATTTTGATCGGTTGCATATGTCGCACTTGCGACCTGGGGTTCGCAAATGCGAAGATCCTATCGCAAATGCATAGGTTTCCCATTCCTGCTATCATGGAAAATGCCAAGAAAATCTCGCAAATGCGAGCCTGACCCTTTCCGCAATTGCGACCATATGATCGCAAATACGACCACTGCCTTCCCTTGTCCCATTTCGCAAATGCAAAAAAATGTCCGCTAATGCAAAAAATATGAGGCCCGGATATTCTTCACAAATGCAGAACCTGCAGAGGTCGCAAATGCAATACCTGATCTCGCATTTGCGCGATCAGAGGCCTACACCAGCAATGTTCTAAGTCCTATTTTCACTTCGTTGCCTGTCCGAAACTCACCCTAGCCCTTGGGGATCCAAACCAAGCATGCACACAAATCTAAAAATATCATACAAACTTTCTCGCTCAATCAAAACACCAAAATAACACCCAAAACTACGAATTGAACACCATATCAAATGAAATTTTCAAGAAAACTTTGAAACTTGTATTTTTCACAACCGAACTTCCGAATCACATCAAACCAACTCTTTTTTTCATCAAATTTCACATACAAGTCATAAATTTGGCATTGGACCTATACCGGTTTTCCGAACCAAAATACGAACCCGTTATCCAATTATGTCATAAATATGGCATTCTCTATTGTGGTTATTCCTTGTGAACTAGTTCTATCGTTTCTTTGTGATGGAAGGTTCTTGAGTTGATTTACTTTCCACACTCTTGCATTATTATCATGGGTTGTTGTTGTACTTGTTGTTGTGATGCACGAGGTTTCTACCGTGCGGTTTTTATTGTGATGGACGAGGTTTTTACCGTGCGGTTGTTATTGTGATGCATGAGGTTTATGTCATGTGGATATTATTGTGTTGCACGAGGTTTCTGCTATGCTATTGTTACTATTGATCTTTGCACATGCAGCGTGATAGGGCGGGCTATATATGTGGGTTGCACATGTAACGAGACAAGGTGTGAACATTATTATGTACGTGTGGCGAGACAAAGTAGGCATTTACTTTATTATTGTGCATGTGGCGAGACAAGGTGGGATGTGTCGAGGATTGATTGTGATGACTTGATATGGCCTGTGGGCATTGTTATCGTTGTTATTTGCGTTGTGGTGTGCCTACTCTGTGTGAGTTATACCATGTTCATTTCATGGTGATCGTTTCTTATGTGTCATTCATTATTTATATTCTTATTAGTTGGCGTGAACTATGATAGAACACTGACACAAGCATATACGTAGTTAATCACCCCCAACGATTTAAGAAAATGGATCCTGATGTTATTGATCATTTCTATGCACCCCCGTCTATTTGCCTCTATGTGAGAAGGGTTCTATTGGTACGTTTGTTGTCCGTGCAGTTATTAGTTGTAATGAAGGTACAAGTGCCAAGTGTTTAGGGTTTGTGAATTGGGACCTGCGAGTTATGAATATTTTGAGGTTCGGTACCTCGTGGAGATTATTGGATAAAACCTGATGTGAAAGTTACTATTTTCATCTAGTTGCAACCTACCTTTCTTTTAACTGTGTTCACATGATTTAGACTGTGTGCAACTTACTGTACTGTGTTATTACTTGCTGTGTTCAGCTGCTACTTGTTGTTTCTATTTCTTATTGTAAGTACCATATTATCATTGTCATTATACGTAGCTTTATAGAGATATTGTACTGTGTTACTTCTACACTTATACTCGCTCAGGTTATTTAGTCCAGTAGGTGTCTTAACTGTTCCTCGTCACAACTCAATCGAGGTTGGTCTTGATACCTACTGGTTACCACTGTGGTGTACTCATACTACGCTTCTGCACATTTTTATGCAGATCCAGGTATTCAAAGTCAGTCGATCATTAGCTAGCTGTACGGATTTTTCGGTGGAGACTCAAAGTAAACCTACTGCAGCGTTCGCAGGCTTCAGAGTCACCTTTTCATGTTGTGTTATACTGTTCGTCCTTATTTCAAAACAGTTGTATTTGTAGACCTCCTAGTAACCCAGTAGAGCTTATGGCTTGTATATCGATTTTTGGGGATTGTAAATTATATAGAGATTTCTATTCCTTATTGTTAGATATTGGTTAATATTGTTATTATTTCAGTGAATGTTAGACTTATCTAATCCCTAAGACTAGGTGCCATCATGATGTCTTACAGAGGAAGATTTGAATCGTGACAAATATTTCACTTGATTTGCTATTGTTGTTATTGTTATTTTATTTTAACGATCATCTATTTCAATAAAAATATAAAGTTGGAATGGAAAAGCTAATGTGGCATACTTCTCAAACAAGTATGACAATTTATCCTTTTTCTCGTAATTTTAAACTTTTTCCTTATTTACTGCCCAAAAAACAGCCAAAAAAACTTTGTCCTTATTATTACTCGATTTATTTCTTTTCATCAAAGAGCATTTCATCTCTCTTTCTTTCGTTTTCTTTATCCTCATTATTACTCCATTTATTCTTTTTCCTTAAATCTCCCTCTTTCTTTCTTTTCTTCCTTCACGATTTGTATTATCTTTTACCTCCTCTTTTGCAACTTCCTTCTGTTTTTGCTCTTTCCCTTCGCATAAAACCATCCGCTCTTCCCGTTCTTAAAAATCAGTTAATACATCAATTATGATATTACCTTTTACATCATAAAGATTAAATAACGTGGTTTTCTGTTATTAAAACTCTTTGGAAAAATGAAACTTACTATGTGATCTCTCACATCTGCATACTTTCTCCGTCTCATATTAATAGTCATGATCACTAAAAATAGCCGTCTCAAATTATTCGTCATTTTAAAAGTTCACGACATAGTTGATTTTTTTTTTCTTTTTTACCCTTAGTAATACTTGTTTTTGAAGATAGAGATAACATATTAATAGAATAAATATTTAATAAGGAGAGATTATATCTTAACACATAAATAAGGGTAGAATAGTTTAATCTCTTTCTTAATTCATATTTCTTAAAGGGCGTGTAAAAGAGAAACACGGCACATAATATGAGACGGAAGGCGCAATGGTTTTCACCTGATTGGAGATGTAGCTGTAAACTTGAAGGAGTTTGAGTTTTTTATTTTTATTTTTAAAGGCTTGATGACGTAGAAATAATGAATTTTTTTAGATGTGTTTGGTATAATGAAAAACGTTTAAAATAAGTAGTAATTTTACTCATTTTTCGGTATGTGGTACGCAGATTAAGGAAAATAATTTCTCCGAAGTATTCAAAAATAATTTAGATACAATAAACATGAAGCCATAAACTTTCAAATCAACAACTTTCCGAACCCATAAATTTCATAAACTTCTGAAGCATTAAACTTTCAAATCCGCAAACTTTTGAACCCGTGAACTCCATAATTTCTAAACCCGAAAACTTTCAAACACATAAACTTCCGAACTCATAATTTTGAAACTCGTAAAATTTCGAACATGAAAATTGGAAAAATGAAAAAACAAATAAGAAATTGAAAATACTTAAGTGGTGCAGAAAAATGAAAAAACAAAAAACAGAAATTAAAAATATAAGAAAATATTATTTTTTTTGCGAGGGAGAGAGGTGAGTGGTGCAGAAAATTAAAAAATACAAAAAACAATTTAGGGGTGGGGTGGAGGGGTAAGCAGGGTGGTTACCTGTTTGGAGAGACGTGAGAAGTGGGGTAGGGGAGAGAAGGGGGAGGGGTTGAGATTAGATGTGAGGATAGGTGGAATTTTTGGAAAATATTTTCCTAATTTTTTCTAGGAAAGTCATTTTCCTCTAATTTTAAAAAAATATGATATCTAAGAAAATATTTTTCAAACTATTGTGCAACCAATCAGTAAAAAATGTGGTATCTAAAAAAATATTTTTCTATTTATAATTTAATTTATTATTTTTGAATAATTTTTAAATTTGTAAGTGCGTTGAAGTTTCATGCTGACCAACTTTTTTATACTATATGTGCTTAAACTGCTCCTGCAAATATTACATGAATAGAACATAATCATTTGTTCTCAAAATAGGAATGCGTGTAAGTTACATTTTTAGTACTTTCAAGGAACAAAAGGAAGACGAAAGAAAGAACTACAGAAAACCAAAGAAAAACAGGAAAAAGAGAAAAGGAGTACTATGGTGTAATAAACTTCTTGATGTAACATGTATATACTGATGTCAATAAGGATTTGATATTAACAATTAATTTGTCAACTGCAAGATGGTTTTTATTAACCAACACATCATCTCCTTCCATCAACGACTTTTGCTTAAAAACAAGGTGTAGAAAAGAGAAATGGCGAAAGGTGCAGATTTATTCGTTTTGTATTTTTTTTTCTTTTTTTATTGCACATATCTTCTTTGTTATTTTTCAAAATATGAGAAAAAAATATTCTAGATATTTAGCATAAAGCCTAAACAAAATATTTAGCATGATTGAATACTCGGTTATTTTATCATATGGTGAAAACACAGATATCAATAAATTAGGGCGACTATACAGTGTCATGGGAACAATAGAGTCCAAATTCACAGGGTGCACGCCCACACGCCCGTCACCTAGCATGTGCGTGTAACGACCCGGCCGGTCGTTCCGAGAGTTATAGCCCCGTTTCCCCCATTTCTTCTTTATATATATGTTGTTCAGCATTATTATGTTGCGTCGGGTTAGTTGGCTCGGGTTTGGAGTGATTTTGGAGAGGATTGAGACACTTAGTCTCTTAATTTGGATATGTAGTTAGAAAAGTCAACCGTAAGTTGAATTATGAGTAAACAATCTCGGATTAGGGTTTTTATCGTTCTGATAGTTTCTTTAGGTGATTTCGGACTTAGGAGTGTGTTCAGAACATAATTTGGAGGTCCGTGGTAGAATTAGGCTTGAATTGGCGAAATTGAAAATTTGGCGATTTCCAGTCGGTAGTGGAAAATTTGATATTGAGGTTGGAATAGAATTCCGGAAGTTTGAATAGGTTCGTAGAGTCATTTATGACATGTGTGCAAAATTTTAGGTCATTCGGACGTGGTTTGGTTGGTTTCAACGTTGTTGGTGAATTTTGGAAGTTTAGAAATCCTTAGGCTCAGGGTTAATTCGGTGTTTTGATGTTGTTTTGGGTGTTCCGAGGGTTCGACTATGTTCGTATAGGGATATGTGACCTATTGGTGTAATTGGTTGAGGACCCGAGGGCCTCGGGTTGATTTCGGATGGTTAACGGGGAGTTTGAACTTGGAAAAATGCAGCTGGTGCTGCTGTTCTGGTGTAACCGCAACTGCAAATTAGCAACCGCGGGTGCGAGTCTCGCAGGTGCGGAAGGTTGTCGCAAGTGCGGCGTTTGAAGGCCTGGGGGTTTATCGCTGAAGCGGATGAGGGGTCGCACCTGTGAGCCCGCAGGTGCGAGGTATTGATCGTAGATGTGGACTTGGGACTTTAAGTGACTTCTGCAGATGCGAAATTTTGGTCGCAGAAGCGGCACCGCAGGTGCGCTTAATTGGACCGCAGATACGATTTTGCTGGGTAGAAGGTATAGAAAGGACCCTTCGCGAATTTTGGTCATTCTTCAAAATTTCAACTCGGTTTTTGGGCCTTTTGGACGATTTTGAAGATGGATTCAAGGGGAAACTCGTTGAGGTAAGATTTTTGAACTTAATACTCGAATCTATGGTGAATTTCAGTTGATTAAGCATGGACTTTGTAGAAATTAGGGGAAATTAGGGCTTGAAATTGGAGAGTTTATTTTGGGTAATTGAGGGGTCAAACAAAGTTGGATTTTGGTAAATTTGGTATGCATGGACTCGTGAGTGAATGAGGATTCTAGTTTTGTAATTTTTGTCGGATTTCGAGATGTGGGCCCGGGGGTCGGTTTGGCCAATTTCAGAAATATTGGTTTAATTTGATAACTTTTGTGTGGGCTTTATTTCTCTTGCATGTATTAATGATGTAATACTAATTTTGGATAGATTCGGGGTGATTTGTGGCCGAGTCGAGCGTCAAGGGTATTGAGGAGTAGATTTTCGTCTGGTTTGAGGTAAGTAACGATTGTAAATCTAGACTAGAGGGTATGAAATCCCAGAATTTCGTACTATTTCACTACATTGAGGTGACGCACATGCTAGGAGACGGCGTGTGGGCGTGCACCGTTAGGGATTGCGACTTGGTCCGTCCCGTAGCAACTATAGAGTTGCATATTTTGATTAAGCTATGTGATTTGCTCTATGTTTTAGAAAGAATTCTTATAATCTGCGCTAAACGCCATGTTTGGAGCCTTTGTGCCGTACTGTTTGGACCCTCGGGGGTATTTTATATTATCCTCACACTGTTTTGATTTAAAAGCATATCCCTAGTCATGATTTTCCTGTTTACTGTTTAATTCAGTTTCATTACTCTATTTTAAAATATATGAAAGTTGTTTTGGGCTGAGTCTCCTGATTTTTACTGAAACCCAAGTGGCTTGTGAGGTTGATGGCTGAATAAGGTCGAATGCCTGATTCTGAGGATATATATGGATCGGGTTGCATGCCGCAATAATATATATATATATAT
>ML352411.1:0-28076 GCA_005239505.1 Nicotiana paniculata | reverse complement strand
AATATTCCGAGTCCACAATTTCCTTGTGTGTCCTTAAGGAATTTTAACCCCCTCACAATTTGCAAAGGTAATGGATTAAATCCTCCCAGGATGAAACGGAATAACCTTCCTGCAACAGTGGCAATACAAACTGCAGGATACCAACAAACTCAGAGAACGGAGCAAGCTCACACTTATGAATTTGAGAGAGAGAGCCTGCGAAGTAGAATGCAGTATTCAGAATGGAATTCTCGATTTTTCAGTGTACGGAAAAAGAAGCCATGCCTCAGAATTTATAGGAAACTATTGGAAGAGGTGTGATGTCTGTTCAGGAAAAAGTGTCTGTTCAGGAAGGAAAACAACGTTCAGCAAAGGCAGCATTTTTGGATTTCAATTAATTCTGTTAGTGAACTAACTGACATTTAAAGCCGAAGTCGAAGCCGAGCCGAGCGAGCGAAGAAGACGGCGCGAGGATACATCCTCTTCAACTCTTTTTAAGAGCTCTAAGAAGTGATCCTATATTTATACACACAAGTGTAGTTGTCTTTCACCAATGTGGTACAAAGTTCATGACAAAAGCTCACTTGATTCAAATTTTCATTTCCCTCCATTTTATTTCCCACCATTTCCCAATTCACACTCTTAGACTTTTAAGCCCAATGCTTAAAGTCTTTAAGCCAAATGCTTAAAGTCCAACAGTAATAACAATACAGGGTATTAAAAAACTAAATCCAAGATAACAAAGGAGAAGATGAAAGGCGTACTTATCACCGGTAATAACAGTGCAAGAATATATAGTGATATCAAACTAAAGGAATATTGATGGGAAGTACTAACAATACAAGATATATGAAAATAGCAAACTAAGGGTAAAAGGGATACCATACTAACACTAATACTATTGAACTAAGGAAAACAAAGGGAAACAATCAACTACATACTAATATTCTACCCTAATTCTCAACCTCCACACCCTCCTATCAAAGATCATGTCCTCAGTAAGCTCAAGTTGCGCCATGTCCCGCATGATCACCTCTCCCAAGACTTCTTCGGCCTACCTCTACCCTTCCTCTTACCCTCCAAGGCTAACCTCACACCTCCTGACCGGGGCATCTGTGTTTCTCCGATTAACATGTCCGAACCATCCCAGTCTCGCCTCTCGCATCTTTTCCTCCACAGGGGCCACTCTCATCTTGTCTATAATAACTTCATTCCTAATTCTATTTAACCTCGTGTGCCACACATCCATCTCAACATCCTCAGCTCTGCTACTTTCATATGCTGAACATGGGAGTACTTAATGGCTAGCATTCTGCTCTATACAACATAGTCGGTCTAAGCACTACCTTGTAGAACTTCCCTTTAAGTATCGACTGCACATTCTTATCGTACAAGACGCCGGAAGCGAGCATCCACTTCATCCACCCTGCTTCAATAAGATGTGTGACATCCTCATCAATCTCCTCATCACGTTGAATCACACACACAAGGTACTTAAAACTCTCTCTCCTGGGAATGACTTGCATATCAAGTCTCACATCCCGTCTGCTTCCTGGGCAAATCCGCTGAACTTGTACTCCAAGAATTGGTCCTACTCAGGTTGTAACCTTTAGACTCGGGCGTAACTACGATTTTAAATTTTAAATACGCAGCATTTTATTTTAAATACTAGTATATGTTAAGTCTAAAAAAGAAGAGAAAGAAACTTGTAGATGCAACACGAATAGCAAACCAGTAATTATATAACGAACTCTAAACGGTAACGTTTTTTACATGCATCTGAACCACACGCTCCGACCCATGGAGCCCCCAAGCGGCAACCTACCGGCGTGTCTGGACCTACAATGGGATCCTCCCAATGGAGTAAAGCAGACCCAACAATTTAAAGGAAAACCTCATAAGCAACTACTCTTGGCACGGCACTAAACTCCACAGCGAACCCAAGTCGTCAGGAGCAAAAGATTGTGATTCCGAGATGGACAACTCATAATGGAATGCCGACTGTAATTTTGAAGGAAAAAGACTACTATAGGGTGATGGCTGAAAAGTGTAAAAGAACCCTAGTTGGAAGATTTCTGATAATTAGGCCCCAAATTGATAAAATTAGGGCACAATTTTTAGAGAAATTCACTCTGAAAGGAACAGTGAATATAGGGGTGTATGACAACTATAATGTATTTCTTGATTTCAGAAACGATGAAGACTTTGATATTATCATATTCAAGAGAGTGGTTACAAAAATGGACTCCTGATTTCAAATGGGATGATGATCTGCCAACCGCAACGGTGGGGGCATTACTTCCCGAACTCCCATTTCATATGCATACTTGGTATTATGTCAAACAAGTTATAGGATCAGCAGGAACACCGTTGGAACTGGATATCGCCACTAAAGCCAAACAAGACCAAGCATGCCCAAGGTAAGAGTGGAAATAGATATTTTTAAACCTCTTCATTCTTCTGTCTATATTGGATAGGAAGATGAAAGTATCCCATTGAATTGGTATGTGCAAAAGATTGAATGGAAAAATTTCCCGAAGTACTCTAAACACTGCAGAAAGCTAGGGCATTCTCTGGTTAATTGTTGGGCAATTGAAAAATTGAAACAAGAGGAGAATAAAGAGAAGAAGAATGAAACAGAGGAATCAAGCAAAGAAAAACAGAATGAGGAAGTCAACAGCAGAGTTGAAACACATGAAAAAGAAACCACGAAAGAAAAAAATTGGCAAGTTCCAAACGCAAAGAGAAATAGGAAAAAGAAGCAATTCAAAGCCAGACAGGAAAATCAGAAGGTGAATGAACAAGCTCCTCAAGGACGAGAGAAGGAAGAAGATAATCTTGATCGAGGCAATGAACAAAATGTAAGGAAAAATGATGAAGAGACACATGACCAGGAAGGAAAACAAACTGGGATTACTAAGGATGGCTAGGCTGAGAAAAAGGAGGATATAGAACGAGACATTGATATGAGAAATTTCAAGAGGACTATGAAGAGGAAGAAGATGCCAAAAAAGAAAAAAATTATTTATTTAAATCCTTTGTTAAGAAGAAGCAAGAGGAACATGTCCAAGAATTCTGTAAGAAAGCAGAGACAAATACTCTAGAGACAATAGTGGAAGACAACCTCAAGGAATTGGAAACTATGAATACAGATAAAGGCAAGGAGGAGTATACTAAAGATAACTCAAATGCTCTTAATACAAAAGCCGAGGTAAACCTTGTAGCAGCAGATGAGAGCAAGGAATGGAGATCTAGTACAAAATAAAAATACAATATTTTGAGAGTGTTAACAAGGGGGATCAACATGAAAGCAACAAACAGGAAGTCTTCAATACAAAGTCATCTTCCCTGCCATCTGAAATCAAAAACCACCCTGGCATCCAAGTTGTTATTGATCTAGTGGATTACAATCTACAAGATAAAGCTGTGCAAATCAACACCAGAACTGAAGAGGAAGTGAGTGAGGATACCAGTGAATCCATTTCACCTACCATTGTAGAGCTACTCAACAAACAACCAGAAGATCCAACAGAAACTCAATTAAAGGATATATCCAATAAACATGGGATCTCTTCCATTAAATAAGAAAGAAGCAGAAACTGAAAGACTCGCAAGAACAAAGACAAATTACAACCTTCCTCGAGTGGAAGGAGTCAAAGTTGATTTCCCCCATGGTATTCCATGATTAGTACAATCATATGGAATATAAGGGGAGTGAGGTCTAAGAAGGCCTTACTTACATTGAAGAACTTATGTGACATCAACAAACAAACTTTGTAGCCATCATGGAACATTTTGTCAACGAAAGCAAAATCAAAGGTTACATGAGATACCTTGGCTTTCAACAATGTTACGCTAACACGAATGGTCAATATTTTTGGAAGCAGAATTGCAAAGCTACTATCCTTGCATATAAGGAATAACAAGTTACTATTCAACTCAAGCATGATTTGTATGATCCTGACCTTTACATCAGAGTTGTGTATGCCAAATGTACCTCAGTTGAAATAAAGGATTTGTGGAGCAGCTTAGAGAATATGCACTCAATCATCAATGGACCTTGGTGTATTGGAGGAGATTTCAACATTATCATGGACCCTGATCAAAAATTGAGAGGTAATCCTCATAGAATGTCTAGGAGCTTTGACTTCACAAATTGTATGGACAACTATGAGGTCTCAAACATTGATTTTATAGGCCCCAAATTTACATGATGAAAAAACTACAAACCAAGGAAAAGAATTTGGAAGAGAATTGATAGAATCTTCATCAATGACTTGTGGCTTTAAATTAACAAACATCTTAATAGATCTGGGTCAGACCATATTCCCCTCATGTTCAAATTCCACAACAAATTTATCTCATAATATCAAATACTTCAGGATCTTAAACTTACTAAACAACCAGGCTTTTATGAACTGGTTAATGATATCTGGATCACCCCTATTCAGGGCAACCCTATGTGGAAACTTCAGCAAAATCTTATACCGTTGAGCAGGAAACTTACTCAATGGTCCAAGGATGACATTGGGAATATCAATGACCATGTCAAGTAGAAGCAGAAATGGAGCTTTTAAAAGAAATTGACTAGAATAAAAATATATTGAGTAGAGCAGAGAGAATTTAAACATATGTCAGGCTGAGTATATAAGATGGAAATCTATGCAAGAGTCATTCTAGAAACAAAAATCCCAGATACAATGGTTTGAAGAAGGAGACTGCAACACAAAGTATTTTCATAGCGTCATCATAGAAAGGAGGAGGAAGCTCATAGAATCAAAAAAAACACAAAGGAAATTGGGTCAGAAGTGAGGAGAAAATTACAAAGGCTACTATTAAGAACTATGAGAAGCTTTTTAGTCTCCCCAAAAAGGATTTGAACCTGAATATCATTGATTGCACTCCTAGGTGTATCACTGATGAGGAAAATGACATCCTTAACTCTATATCAATGGAAGAGGAGATTAGAGAGGTTGTTTTCAGTATCAGTGGTGCTAGTGTTGCTGGTCATAATGGTTATAACGGGACATTTTATCATAGCTGTGGGAAAATCATTAAATATGATATCATTCAATTTGTCCAGGCCATCTTCAATGGTAAACATCTGACTAAGTTCTTTTCCCATGTATTTCTTGTGTTGATTCCAAAGTGAAAGACCCTGAGACATTCTCTGAGTTAAGCATATTAGCCTTAGCAATGCCTCAAACAAGTTCATTACTAAGATCCTGTCAAAAAGACTAAACCCGCTCCTGCCCAAACAAATCTCTAATAATTAGAGTGGCTTATTCAAAGATAGGTTGATCACATAAAATGTCCTTCTTGCTCAGGAGATTGTTCAGGGTATAAAGGGCCCCAACAAAAGGGGTAATATTGTGCTTAAACTAGACATGAAAAAGGCATATGATAGAATGTCTTTGGACTTCATTACTTCTGTGATGGAGAAATTTAGCTTCTCAAAACAATGGATTAATATCACGAAGAACCTACTTTCCAATGTTTGGTATTCTATTATTCTTAATGGTACCAAGCATGATTTTTTTACATCCTCATAGGGGTTGAAGCAAGGGGATCCCCTCTCTCCCTACTTGTTCATTCTAGGCTCAGAAGTTCTCACTAGATCTCTTAACAATCTTCATGGAGACTACAATTTCTCTCCTTTTAACATGCCAGAAAGAGGTCCTCAAATTAATCGTCTCGCTTACGCGGATGATACTATTATCTTCACGGCAGGCAATAATAAATCCATCAAGCTCATTATGAATAATATCAAGAACTATGATAAAGTATTCGGAAAAAACTCAATGTCAATAAGAGCTTCTTCATTACATCTCCTAATACTAAAGCTCGAAGGATTAATAGAATCAGGAGAACCACGGGCTTCATGGACAAACAATTTCCTTTCAAGTATCTAGGATGTCCTATTTATGTTGAAGGAAGAAAATTTGCTACTTTGAGGAGATGGTTGCCCAGATTATTAAGAGAATAAGTGGATGGCAAGGAAGAATATTGTCATATGGAGGGAAAGTGGTTATTGTTAAAAATGTTCTACAATCTCTCCCTCTATACACTCTTTCTGCAATGTCCCCTCCAAATGCTACACTTAATCTCATTGAAAATACTTTGCTATATTCTTTGGGGTCCACATGGTGATAAGAACAAATTTCACTGGAGTTCATGAAAGAACTTATGCTTTCCAAAAGAAGGGGGAGGGATGGGCATTAGAAGAATGGAGGAGATTAATGACATTTCCTCAATCAAGAGATGGTGAAGGTTCAAAACATGCCTCTCTTTATGGGCTGATTTTCTGAAAGTCAAATATTGTATTAGAGCACACCTTGGCTCTAAATCTATTACATATGGGAACTCACACTCTTGAAGGGGTATGCTTCATATTAGGGACAAAGTTGAAAAGAATATATACTGAAATATTAATACAAGGGAATGTAGTTTCAAGTGGGATGATTGGACATGTAAAGGACCACTTGCTAAAATAGTCAATCATTCAATGTAGGAAAGACACCACAAAGGTAAGGTTTATGTCTCCCTCGGTTGTACCTTTTTGTTAATATAATCGACGAGGTAGGGGTCCGAGCCAAACCTCCCAACACCACATGAGATGAAAGCTTAGGTGATTGGATTTTTTTTCTTTTTTAGAAAGTCATTAAATAACGAAAACTTCTTGGTGAGACATGTCGTCCTTTGAATCAGTCTTTTTCAACATATTGCGAGATTATAAAAAGACAACCATTGAAAAATTTACCAAGTGCTATGGTGAAGAGGCTTTTCAGGTGAAAATAAAAAATAAAAAAAAATAAAAAAAAATGGCTGAGTTACCTCAGTATGACTTTAATGAAAAGCCATCTTCTACATCATCATCCAATAAGATGCCATTGTTTACACTAACTGGCAAGGGTGGTAACCTTAGGCTCTTGTGTAATTTCGTTAATTGTATTGCAGAATAATGAAATTACTTAGATGTACAATGGTATGGAAGGTGGGAAATTTAACTACGAGGGTTACAGTTCTTACAGGTAAACTTCCTAATAATCTCCTTCTCCTCAATCATCACACACTTAAGAGTGGCCAATTTGTTAAACAAAAAACCAAATAAATAAGATCACGGAATTTTAATAAATTTATCCGGCGTGAATTTAAATATAATGAAGTCAGTGGTTTCAATATCGGATGCCTAGCTAAAACAAAAAAATCACGAATATAATATATATAATGTTTTCTTGAAACCTACATTCTTAAAACAATCAGCAATTGCCTGGCCACATGGATGATTGTAAAGGAGATTATAAGTTGGAGTTTTATATATTTTGGGAATATGAGAAAATTAGTTTAAATAGATATGTGTTTAGATATTCGTTTCTTTTTTCTTTTCTTTTTTTAATTTAGTGAGTGTTCTAGCTACTTTCCGTTCAAAAGTTTTTTTTCTCCAAGAAAACTTCCCCCTTCATTGTTTAGTGTGCTGCGATTCATGCAATTGCTATATGTTAATACTTTGCTTATATTTCGATAATTAATATTCCCTTTCTTGATCAGTTAGTCACCTTTTTATGAATTTGTTAGTTGCAATAATAGAAGGTAACTTTTTTTAGTCCCAATAGAAATGGTTAAACTTAAATTTTGTTAAATTTTGAAATAAAACTTCATATTTTAGAAATGACACATAAAGAAAAGTTGGAAGTTTTTTAACTCCATTGGTACAAATTTCATAAAATCCATTATAAGATCATATTTGAACGGTAATATTATAAATAGTGTTACTGTTAAATGTTAATGATGATGATTATTGCTGATTTGTACAGGTACATGTTTGGTGTACATTGTTTACACTATATTGCATATTCCTTTTGCAGCATATTACCTTGTAGCAAAGAAACGTCTCGTAGACCACCACGGCTTTCGCTTGTTTGAATTTTTTGGTGACAAGGTTAACTACTAATTAAAAATTCTTCCTTTTCCTTTTTTTTTTCCAGATATTAAAAGCATTAATATGTGTTCAGAATGTTTTAAAACATGCCTATTTCCTAAAATATTTTAACATTTTACAGAAAATGGTCTGATTTGTCCTTTTACTATCATAAATAGGCCTTATTTATCCTCCGTTTGAGTTTCTTATTAAAAGTAGCTCAACTGTTATACTTTGGGTATATATTTACCCTTCATCCGTTAAATATTTTTCACTAGTCTTTTAAAGGATACGTGGCAGCTTTTCACTGGACCACACGACCCACCCACTAATTTACATAAAACCCGCCCGCCCGACCCATAAACTTTTAACCCCCCTACACCCATCGATATTTTCAAACCAAACCAGTGTATATTTCATCAGAAAAGACCTAGGGTTGATTCAAAGTTTTTCTCCATCACTATTTTCAGCTCCATTGTAAAGTTTTTCTCTCCCATTTGCTTTCTTCTTCGCGTAACATACATTAGGTTGTGACTTTAATGGCATGGGGGCATGGAATTCCAGTGATATCCCATACTCTACATGTGCATTTCTTCATAGCCATATTGATAGTGTGCCTATCTCCCTCTTCTGTGACTTCATATCCAAATTCACCATTGGAGTTAACAACACATTTATTAGCTATCTTTAGGTACTCATTGTATAACTTCATGCTATGTGGACTGAAAGATGTATCCCATAATCTAGCAGATTCTTCTCTCTCTCAACTGGTTCAATCCCTACATTAAATAAATTCAAATAAGAATAGTGAAAGGACACAAATAAGATAGACTTAACAGTAAGGATATTAATGACTAGAATGAAAAGATTATATTCTACATGTCTGACACTAAGGTAATTCCTTCACCATCTTTGAGATCCAATGAACTTTGAAGCAATTTCAAGAACCAATTCCATGTTCTCTTAGTTTCCTTGTCAACAATTGCACAATCTAGAGGATAGGTTTGGTTATTACAGTCTAAACCAACATCAATTAACAATTGACCTTTGACTTTCCCTTTAAGAAAGGTCCCATCCAAGCCAATGAAAGGTCTCAAACCTTCCTTAAAACCCATCTTAAGTGCATGGAAGCAAATATACATTCTCAAGAATCTTCTAACACCTTGAGCAAGTGCATCCTTTGACAAATTAATGATCACATCACTCCTTGGATTACTTTCTCTAAGTTCAGAGGCATATGCCTCAAGTTTATTGTAGCCATCTGTAAAACTACCTTCTAGTTTCTCTAAAATATCTTTTTTAGCCCTCTTACACTTTCCATAACTGATATTTGTATTAAACACATTTTTTATATCCGCTCTCATCTCTTTAACATTATACATAGGATTATTTTGCAACTTTTTCTTGAAATAATGTGCAATTGTATGATAATCAACCCTACTATTATCAAATGCTTCATCACAAGTATGTTCTGATTTAAGTGTCTTTATCCTAACACCTGGAAGGCCTCCATCCCCAGAAATGAGAACAACAAAAGGGCAACCAGGAACACATTTGTACCTTAATCTTTATTTATCACTTTTTTCTTATTTTAAATCTTTTTTGTTTGCCAGGGAATATAAGTTAATACATTTTCTTGCTTCAGGTATGTCCCTTATACTATTCCTTGAAATTTTGCAGTCCAACATCAATTTCTCTATTTTTTTGAGATGCAATTTCCTCAGAATCATACCCTACCTCATCACCCTCACTGTCATTTTCACTCTCACTCTCACATTCAACCTTACTACAATCTGTATCAACTTCGGTTAGTGATGGATGTGAATCAAAATAATGGATAATATTAGGAACATTCACAAATAATTCACATTCATCTACTGCATAGAAGTTAAGACACTTAAACTCATCACAAATTAAAGACAATAACTGTCTTAACCCAGAATCATCAACTACTTCGTAATAGTTACGAGAAGGTCCATTTACAATTAACTGTTGAACACCTATATACATCAATTCCTCAGTGTACTCATTTACTAGATCAATAAAGGAAATAAGGTCAGAGTCATTACCTTCCCAAGTGTGAACAAACTTCTTTGAATATAAAACATGGAGTTTTTTATCCAATCCCCACCATGATAGAAAATTATGTCCACCAAAGTCATATTTAATATCCTGAAAAGTTAAGAAAACATTAAACTTAAAGCTCCAAATTGAAATTAAACTGAAATTAAGACTAAATGCCCTAAACTGACTATTAAACAATATAGGAAATGTTATCAAACAATAAATTAATGAACCACAAGGAAAGACAAACATGGGGAACCAAGAAAACAGTAAAATATTCAACAACAAGACAAGATAGAATAAGAAAGTGAAGACCCACTAGCTTTAAAATATTTTGTTGGGGTCAACAATCATACACCGACAAAAAAATACCTTAAGACCCCAAACTTAAGACCCCACAATCTCAATTCTGCCACAATTTTTTTAATTAAACAAACAAAAAGGCCAAAAAACACATGGACCACAAACTACAATAAAATCCAAACAAAAATCTGTCTCGAATATGTACAGAAAACCCATGCAAACAGTTTTCAGTCATAAAAAACACATACAACGGTCAGCCATAGCTCATACTCAAACCCATAACAAAATTAAAATAAGACCAGACCATACGGTTCGATTTTCACGGCAAATATAAGCAAGAAAATACATATAACACCTTAAACAAACATTTACTGAAGAAAGAACTAACCTTTAACTGCAATTGTAGGAGAAATCATGAGGATGAATCGATTTTTAATGGGGGATGTGATGAACTCTACGGGTCTGATTTGGGGGAGATGAAAAGAAAACCGAAATTTTGGACAATATACACTGGTTTGGTTTGGAAATATCGATGGGTGTAGGCGGGTTAAAAGTTTATAGGTCGGACGGGCGGGTTTTATATAAAATAGTGGGTGGGTCGTGTGGTCCAGTGACAAGCTGCCACGTACCCTTTAAAAGACTGGTGAAAAATATTTAATGGATGAAAGGTAAATATATACCCAAAGTATAACAGTTGGGCTACTTTTAATAAGAAACTTAAACGGAGGAAAAATAAGGCCTATTTATGATAGTAAAAGGGCAAATCAAACTCTTTTCCGAACATTTTATATGTTGATCGCGTAAAATTATTTATCATATCACCATTTTAAAGATAATTAAATCTAACTATCCATAATCAGTGGACTAGTAACCCGTAAAGTGAGGCAAACAATCATTTACTGTAGGTTAAATTGCACGGATGGTATAGAAAATTAATTAATATGAATTCATTCTTAAATTATATTAAACAATAGTCAATACCGGATTTTTTTTCTCCAGAAAACTGCAAGTTTTTTTGGTGTGTTATTGACAAGGATTTGTCAATCACTAGATTGAGATGAAACATCACACAAACTGTTACTCCCTCTGTTTCAATTCAGATGAGATAGTTTGACTCGGCATGGAGCTTACGAAAAAAGAAGAAGATTTTTGAAACTTGTGGTCTTAAAATCTCAAGCAGTAAAAACTTTGTGGGGCGATGATATTTATATGGTTATAAAAGTTTCTCATTACGAGTAAAATAAAGAATTTAAAGTTGAATTATTTTCATATATCATTTATTTTGGAACAGACTATAAAGGAAAGTACCTCATCTAATTTGAAACTGAGGGAGTACAAGAAAGAAAAGATAATTTAAGACTTTAAAAATTAAAAGAAAAATAGAGAACCAAAAAGCAATGTACCAAGAAAATCTTGTATGGAGATAAAATTATGAAAGAAATTGAACTTGATGGATTTTATATATGCAGATAATATTAGCGGTATTGGCAACAGGAGCTGGAGCAGCACTAGGTGCAACAGTGGAATTATGAAAAGCTCATTTCCCAGACTATTATTCAAAACAGATGCATAACCTCTTGTAGGTGATGTATGCCCCTAGTGCACTTCTTGTAGCTGCATTTGTTAGCTCTGGAATTTCCTCAGCCCTCTCATCTTTGAATCTCCACAAGAGTGATCAAGACTTAAAAAAATAGATGATTTCAAAAATCTTTTCACGACAAAGAAATTCAAAATTGGGGTTGTTGTATATGTTACTCTTTGTTGTGTGGATATCTTCATATATTAGGTTGACTAGTCAAATTAGTTAGTAATTTTTGTGGAGAATATCAACTCAGCTTTGTGTGGTCTTCAAGTTGAAGATTTTAGTTTCAAGTTTTGATTTGAGATTCAAATCCTTAAAGGTCTCATATGAAATATATGTCATAGATTCTCATGGTCCTTGTTATGGATCTTATGGTCATGGGTCTCACTGTCATAGCCCAAACCCATGTCATATATTATCTATAATGTGTTATATGCATCCCTTCTTCACATGAGAAATTCAAAAATAGTCAGGTTTACAGGTGGTCGTATTCAAAAACAACCAGAGTTTTAAAAGTAATCGAAATTTAATCACTTTTCATGTAAAGATAAATCTGAACAAAAACACTGTTTAAAATCCGAAAAATACTTCAGCGTAATATACTGGAATTCCAGCATAAGTATTCCAGCAAAGTATACATTATACTGGAGTTTCAGCAAAGTATACCGGTCCAGCATAATATGCTAGAAGTTCATACACATATGCTCGAATCTCCAGTATATTATGTTGGAACTTTTCGCGTGTTGGAGTTCCAGCATAATAAGCTGGAAGTTCATACACGCGTGCACCGAACTCCAGTATATTATGCTGGACCGGTTTCTGTTACAGTAAAATAATGACTATTTTTTAATGACTTGACAAATGCTGGCTATTTTTAAACGACCAATCTAAAAATTGGCTAGCACGTGCTTACCTTCTTCCGTCGAGTAATACATCACATGAATCTGTTGGGCCTGCCATGTCCTCAATCAGTCGTTGAAGTTCTTGTTTATGTGGCCGTCGGGGCGGAAGGAAAGCATTAGCTACGCGTTCGAGACGAACTCAGTAGCTTTTGGTTAAATCTTGTATTTGTATTAAAAAATTTAAAAGTTATGAATTCAATAATTAAGACAAGTTATAAGTTCAGTGCCAAATTTAAAATCTATAAACTTTAAATTTTAGTTCCGCTTTTGATCACCCCATTTATCCATAGAGTATATACAAGTTCCACGTTTCATTCCACATCAACCGTCAAATATGGTCTATCCATGTAGCTAATACGAAGCACCGCTACACATTTCATCTAACGCATTTAATTTTTCATAATTATAATTGACTTTACAAGACGATTACATACTTATACATGATATAACCTATAAAATCATGAATATATTTAAGCGTTTGTTTGACTCACAGTTACCATCATGTCTGGGCCTTCTTGTTGTAGCGTTCTTATCCTTTATTTGACCTACGACGACTTAAATCAAGCAAACCACTTCCAAACTCAAATTAACTTTCAACACAATCCAATGTAATTAAAATCAAGCATAAGTAAAGCACCAATCCAAGACAAAGGACATAAAGTAGTACTCCCTCTGTGTACTGTCACGATCCAAAATTCATCTAGTCATGATGACACGTAACTCAACTCACTAGGTAAATCAATTAACAATTAACCAATTTCAAAGAACTTTATAGTACAATTAAATAGAAAATTTACTGAATCTTAGGACCCGTTTGGCCATGAGTTTTTCCAAAATATATTTTGGATTTATTTAGCAAACACATCTTTGGCCATAGATTTTGCCCACATTTTGGCCAAATCACCAAAATTGCTGATTTTGGGCCAAAACATGACCGTTACATTTTTTAAATTTTTAAATATTACCCCGAACTTTTATAATTTGTAAAAGAGCCCACATTTATTACGACTGACTAAACCATATATGTTCACTTGCCTCTCATTAAACTCACGTATTTGCTTTGCCCTCTATAAAGAGAAGAGATGGCTTCCTATGTGTAATATGAGTAATGACTTCCTATGTATTATCATCTTAATTACTGATTACCTTGTCTTTTGTATATTAGTTGTTGAGAAATGCATGCTTGTCGTGAAGAGATTGTTCGTATAATGTGGGAAAATTATATTACAAAATTGCTAGTTACGATCATTTTTTTGGGACTGATGGATCTTGAAATATTATTGCAATTTGACGAATTGTAGAAGCTAGTAATTGTGTTTGTTATTACCAGTTAATATTAAAATATCAGGTCATGATTTTAGGATAGTTTATTATATAGTTCATTATAAAAATGATAATTTTGTACCAAACTTATTTATGTTCAGGACTATGGTTTGTGATAATGATAATGAATGGTATTGATGAAGGTTCTGTATATACAAGAAAGCAAGTTTGTTTGTTTGGTACTATTGGGTATTTTTGATAGTTTTTAGAGCTTGTGGGTATAAGTTATGTTTCTTATTTTTTCAAATAAAAAGTGAAATATGTTTTGAAAAAGCATGTCCAAACACATTTTCATCTTCACACCGAACTTCACCCAAATCAGATTTTTTAAAATAAATTTGAGAATCTATGGCCAAATGCTAGCTTATATATTTCCCCCAAGAATTAGTAATACAAATCATGAGCTTCTAAGAATAGAGTTTACAAAGCTGAAATAAAATAAATACATAGTCTGTTTGAAAATTACATACACAGAGTTTTATAGATCTAAGGCTACTATGATCAAGAGGCAGTTACAACCGGGACAGATACATCTTAAATCCAGCTCCCATCGAACACAGAAATATCAGCAGCCAACATCTGCATAAAAGGTGCAGAAGCGTAGTATGAGTACAACAGACCTCATGTACTCAGTAAATAACAAACTGAACCTTAGGTTGAAAGCAGTGAAGAGCTAACACAAGGTGGGGTCCAATACCAATATCCCACAACAGTTCATAATAGCATAATACAAGTAATAAAAGAGGTATCGCAGAAGTAAAAATGTTCAACTCGTTCACAGTTCCAGAAAATAGTCATGCTTTTCAAGTATCTCAGTGAAAATCCAAATCTTTTACTGAAAATACCAAAAAATACGAGTAAATTTGAAAACTGTAATTTTTCCAAATATCCTTTCCACAATAAATAAGATGTTTCATTTTCTTTTTAGATAGCAAGTGTAAAATACCTCTCTATGCTCACATATCAATGTGTGTAAAAAGTCATGAAAAACATGATACCGTACAGTATGGGGAAATATGTATCTCTATGCATGTATGTCATGTGTGCATGCGAATGCATTGTATCTCAGAGATGAATCATTTACTCACACTCTCAGGTACTCAATCTCAGTATCTCACATTTTTCACTCATCATGCTCACAACTCGGTACTGTATATGGCCCATGCAGCCCGGGGAAGATCCATCCTGGAATATATACATCACTGACTATCAGTCATTTAGTACCGAGGAAGGTCAATCCGACTCAAAGGAGAAGATTCATCTTTAGGTATATAAATGTTTCGGACAAGATCCATGTCCTGGAAAGATTCATCCCTCAATATAATCAACCATGCTCACTAGGGGTGTGTACAGACTCCAGAGGAGCTCCTACAGCCCAAGAGCTATCATAAGCTAGATCAAGGCATAATCAATATAACATGTTGCGGTGTGCAGCCCGATCCCATAATTGTCACTCATAATCAGGCTCTCAGCCTCACTCAGTCATCAATCTCTCCAGTCACACTCACGGGCTCACAATGTCATAAAACTAGCCCGACAATAATGATATGATGTATCAATAAATAATAACTGAGACTGAGATATGATATGAATGCATGAATATGACTGAGTACGTAATATCAATGAAATCCATGAGATGACAGCAAGAAACGACCACTATAGGTCCTAACAATATCAGCATAAAGCCTAAACATGATGTTTAACATGATTGACAGCTCAGTTACTTTATCACATGGTGAAAACACAAATATCAACAAAATAGGGCCATTATACAGTCTCATGGAAAGAACGGAGTCAAAATTCACAAGGTGCACGCTCACGCGCCGGTCACCTAGCATGTGTGTCACCTCAAAACCAATCACATAAAACGTAATTCGGGGTTTCATAACCTCACCACTAAGTTTAGAAGAGTTACTTACCTCGAATGAGCCAATACCAATGTCGAGCAAGCGAAGTGATGCTCCAAAGATGCCATCACGCGCATAGCGATCTCTGATCGGCTCAAAACTAGCCAAAAGCAACTCAAATACATCAAATTAAGCCCAAGAAAATAATTCTAAATGATAAAGATCGAATCCTTAATCAAAACCCAAAACCAGCCAACAAATCACACCACGGTCCCGTGTCTCGGAACCCAACAAATCTCACAAAAATCTGACAACCCATTCAATTACGAGTCCAACTACACTAGTTTCACTCAAATCCGACTCCAATTCGATGTTCAAAATTCAAAAATTCATATTATGAAACTTTAGGCCAAACCCCCCAAAATTCTCTTAAAATTCATCAACCAATTGCTAAAAATGAATATAAATTCATGAAATATAACCAAAACTGAGTAGAGAACTCTTACCCCAATTCATATGGTGAAATTTTCTCCAAAAATCGCCTCAATTAGTGTTTGGAAATGTAAAAATGAAGCCAAAATCGCGAACCCTTATATTTAACATTCTAACCAACACTGTCTGCATTTGCAAACAATTCGTTGCATCTCTGACCACCTTTTTGCATAAAAACCTCGTTTCTGCGAAAATAGCCTGACCCAGCAATCCCTTGCACCTGCAGTCTTAAGTTGCTTCTACGATCACGCTTCTGCGCACTTCAACCGCATTTGCGGTTGCGCATGTGCGTCCAAGAACCCACACCTCCGATCCTCACGCCCAACCCCCCTTCTTGCTTCTGCGATGCCACTGCCGCTTTTGCATCTCCGCACACTGCGCCCAACACTCTGCAGGTGGTCACACTAGAACCAGAAATCTTCAGCAATGCAACATGAAATGAAAATTATTCGAACCTCGTTCGGAACTCACCCGAGACACTCGAGACCCCTCCCAAATATACCAAAAAGTCCCATAACATAACACAAACCTATTTGAGGCCTCAAAACACACGAAACAACATCGAAACGATGAATCGGACCTCAAATCAAACTTGATGAACTTGAACTTTTCAATTTCTATAACTCGTGCTGAAACATAGCAAACCAGCCCGGAATGAACCCAAATTTTGCAGACAAGTCCCAAATGACATGACGAATCTCTTCCAATTTCCGGAACCATAATTCGAATCTGATATCCTCAAAGTCAACTTCTGGTAAAACTTATAGACTTTCCAAACCTTCAAATTTCCAATGTTTGCTAACTTGTGTTGAAACCTTCTCGAAACATTCAAATGCAAATCCGGGCATACGTCTGAGTCCAAAATCACCATCCGATCCTAACGGAACCATCAAAACTCCGTTCCGGGATCAAATTCACGAAAAGTCAAACTTGATCAACTCTTTCAACTTAAAGCTTCAACAATGAAATTCATTCTTCCAAACCGATTCCGAATAACCTTAAAACCAAAACCAACGATTCACATAAGTCATAATACATCATACGGAGGTACTCATGCCCGTAAACTACCGAGCGAAGTGCAAATGCTCAAAACGATCAGTCGGGTCGTTACATTCTCCCCCACTAAATCATACGTTCATCCTCGAACGTGCCAAGAGTTGTTCCCAAAACCATCAAACCGCCGTACAACCTTACCATGCACATACCCAGGGGTGATCCCATGTCACCCTATTCCACATAGGTCTGATAACACAACATAACTGAAACTTCTCAATTCAACCTAGCCCATAAGCCTTAGAACCAAATTTTCAACATCCAGAATCTTCTTATAAGATCAGAATCTCGCATCAACATTCTGTATAAGTCTGAACAAGCTGTACCAAACCGCAACAATAACCCAAGATAAAATCACAGGATATACCACATAACCACAATACTCGTAGCAAGATCAATGATCACAGTAATTTCTCAGAACAACCCAATCCCGGTAATAAACCTCATACCTAAAAAAACCTCACCTAAAACCTTCGTACACTGCCGATAATGAAAGAACACGCAGAAACTCATAACCATTCATCAAATCAACAAGCCATGGAGCTCCCCCTCCTTCAACAAGAACTATAGCCAATTCCTAAGCTGACTTTTGATATTATCCTTCCAAATATCCTTCAATCAAATCTGATAGCACCCATCCTAGATCAGACGACTCCATCTTATCGAATACCCACTACTCTACTAACACACAACGCCAATACTACTCAGAGACACAAACCTTGCAATCCATTCACCAATAGGCAACAATCCAAATGTATTCAATCATAAAAATGACTCAAACAAGAGAACCATCTCGCAAGCTCAACGGGTACCACCACAACGCAATGCTAAGAAGCCATCACACATCGCAGAAGCAAAATACATGAATCTAACACAAAAGATCATACCTCAATATAACTCCGCTACAATGTGTGACCTCATCCAGATGCTGGTCCATATTATACACCTCGAGCCACCTTGCTCAAAATCAATAACTACGCAAAATTCGACATCAAGTACCCAAAGTGCATTACCGCAACCATGAAGAGCAAATAACTTAATACCATAATCAGGAAAGAACATAGCCAACTCGCAATCAATCATGCAATACCCAAATACTCATCTCGCTCAAATTCCGCTATAAAGCCCAAATAGAACCGCACTGCGTGTGCATATAACCCACGAATCGCAACCCCTCGTAGCATAGAAGAGTAACTCACAGATCATTTCATAACACGAATGAGCTCAAAAACAGTCGAATGACACATCCCTCAATAATAACAGTATGGAGCCAACCAATCCGGCTCAGTGTAGAATACTCCTAATTGGGCCCACCAACGGACCCCCAAATCAACTTTGGGCACCTACAAATAGACAAATAAACCTCCGAAAGCCCACAATGGCTGAATCATAACACATACTATCATCTGTCAAGCTTCGGTCGTGACATCACAGTCCTCAATCATGAAACAATCCGCTCCTGAGAACTCCTAGTCTCCAAATATATAGAGAACACGAATCACCATATCTGATCCCAACTTCCTCGCCAGAATGTCTAACACATCTCTCATACACAATCATCCCATGAGAAACACTTCTAAAAAATTCTTCTGCGCTACGTAGCAGAATTTGAATATCAGCAGTCGATCAACAAGAAGAGTGTCGCGGTACCAGTGAAGTATCCATATATCAAAACACATTGCCCCTTCATAAATGTATACTCTCATCAAGACATACCAAATAGTAATATAATTTACCTAGTCATCTGAAACCGTCCATGTTGCCTACGAATTTTTTTGACCTCCCCTTCAAAACAGAACTGCGATCTCGCTCACGTAAATCTCAATCCCACACAACACACCGCATGTACAATGCCATCATATGAAAAATACGAGAACTTAATAGTCCACTCCGAGTCACAAGCTACTACATACACAATTATCCAAGGACCTTCCATTTGATTTCATCCGGGAGAAATTCACCATACACCGCAAGCTCCTCACGCCAATAGGAAGTATACTCCTCGAACCGTGGTAGAAACCATTGAGAACTCTTATATATCCATTTGCACATAACCAAGCTATCAGAACCGGATCTCTCTAACTCAACCAAGCCATGCAGGTCGCCGAAAACCCAAGAGCATTACCACGAATCACTTGTAGGGACTAGCTACATCATAAGTACCCAAAGGACCGATTATATCCATTATTGTGCTGATCCAACCAACTACCAAGTTGTCCTAACTCTCCGAGTTCTTCCCGAATTTCCTTTAAGTTGATACTTCTCCTTGCTAGAACACTATTATCCTTAACCAAAACTTTCCCCACGAACTCTAGCATAGAACCACACCACCCTAAGGCTCATAAGCCGTTGTATCCCTTCTTAAGCACCCCAAAAAGTACCACGACCGAGACATCCACTCTAAGGAGACCTTCTGTGAATCCAAAACCGTTTCCTTCACCCTCTTGATGTTGAAATGTAGAATCCATAGTGATATAGAAATGCCACAAGTCTTGACACCATCCAACGTAAATCTCAGATTCTAGCCATATACTTTTTCGTAGAAATTCTCAATTTCTACATATAACTCTTGAATTATTAGAACCTTCTCGAGAATCATCCACTCTGCTCACATCTCAATTAAACTGATCAAACAGACCAAACGACCTGTGCCCCATTTGCACACCAACACCCTAAGAAGTAATCCACACTTATAAGCAACCGAGTGAATCCTTACTCCATGTACACTATATCCTTTAAGAATAACAACTCAATCATTAAATGTTTCCTATATATCCATAAAGCATAATACAACCCGTATCCAGAAATTCCTTTACTTGAGTCATCATCGATCTTAACCTCTGCAAATCATAACTTACTCACAAGTGTACCTCAAACCGATACCAATACAACACATAACCGTGCAATAAAATTATCAATAACAGACTCCCCCACTTGGCTCAAAGCCATAGATTACAACACACAATAACGCACAATGCCCATACTCTATTTCTGCCATAATACCGCAGTGAGATTCAACTAAATCCTTCTTAAGCTCATGTAACACAAACCATCTAATATATAAAATCATCTGCAAATCTCGCATTCATCCTTGTAGTAGTCAAGCCAACTCTCATAAGTGACCCAAACACAAATTGCAACACATATAATTCACTAGTAAAATAGAACTCGCTACAAAATGACATAGGGATCACACAACCTCAAGACACCCCGCAGGAGATAACCCACCTGCTTAGCCTCAAACTGACATCATTCTATACCCTGCCACAGTCAAAACTACTTCACAATTACTTAATCTTCCTGATTCCGAACTCACAACAAGACATAAAAATTTACTTCACTCCACAACTAAACAACATGAAAGATCCTTCAACACACCCATAACTCGAGACTATACGTCAAATCAAGACAAAATTCAAGCATCCAATAGTCCTTTCTACGTCTCAAGCAAAATCTTCTCGTTACACTCAATCCTCTGAATACATGTCACGTCATACTCATCACATAGCCATCCAGCCGCAAATTCCACTACATAAGCACTATCGGACATATAAATCCTAAAGCACGTGTTCGCACAACTGAAATCCCAGTGCTCGAGCTACAGTCAAAACCCGGCCTCAAGTCCTCCAGGCTGGCCTATCATCAGCATACTGAAATCACATCTTGCACCTCATCCATGGAATCACAAGTCGTCAATGCACAACTGATACTGAGCGCTCATATGCGCATATGAATGCATGGAAGGAATTCAAAGAGTTACGCTTCAAGACGAATCAATGTCGCACGATAAGGAAAGAAAAATGGGAAGTATATCCTAAATATCATGTAGCCTCTTGAAGATAGGTATGGACGTCATCATACCGATCCGCAAAACTCTAGCAGACACTCGCTCATGACTTGCAGAGCCTATGAACCTAGAGCTCTGATACCAACTTGTCACAACCCAAAATCTATCTAGCCATGATGGAACCTAACCCAACCCGCTAGGTAAGCCAATTAACAATTAACCAATTCCAGAGAACTTTATAGTACAATTAAATAGAAAATTTAATGAATCTTATACATTTTTCCCAAGAACTAATAGTACAAATCATGAACTTCTAAGAATAGAGTTTACAAAGCTGAAATGAAATAAATACATAGTCTGTTTAAAAAGTACATAAATAGAGTTTTATAGATCTAAGGCTACCACAGAAAAGAGGCAGCTACAACCGGGACGCTGATACATCTTCAATCCAGCTCCCATCGAACAAATCAATATTAACAGCCAACATCTGCACACAAGGTGCAGAAGTGTAGTATGAGTACAACCGACCACATGTACTAAGTAAGTAACAAACCTAACCTTAGGTTGAAAACAGTGAAGAGCTAACACAAGGTCGGGCTCAATACCAATATCCCACAACAGTTCATAACAACATAATACAAGTAATAAAAGAGGTATCTCAGAAGTAAAAATGTTCAGCTCGTTCACAATTCCAGAAAATAGTCATGCTTTTCAAGTATCTCAGTGAAAACCCAAATCTTTTACCGAAAATGTCAACAATACGAGTAAATTGAAAAGTGTAATTTTTCCAAATATCCTTTCTGCAATAAATAAGATGTTTCATTTTCTTTCTAGATAGCAAGTGTGAAATACCTCTTTATGTTCACATATCAATGTGTGTAGAAAGTCATGAATGACGTGATACCGTACAGAATGGGGAAATATGCATCTCTATGCATGTATGTCATGTGTGCATGCCAATGACATGTATCTAAGAGATGAATCATGTACTCACACTCTCTGAGTAACCAATCTCACTGTCTCATACTTTCCACTCATCTTGCTCAACCACTCGGTACTGTATATGGCCTATACAGCACGGGGAAGATCCATTCCAGAATATATACATCACTGACCATCAGTCACTCAGTACCGAGGAAGGCCAACCCGGCCCCATGGATAAGATCCATCTCCAGGTATATAAATGCTTCGGACAAGATCCATGTCCCGGAAGGATCCATGTCCCGGAAAGATCCATTCCTCAATATAATCAACCGCGCTCACTGGGGGTGTGTACAGACTCCGGAGAGGCTCCTACATCACAAGCACTATCATAAGCCAAATCAAGGCGTAATTAATATAACATGTTGTGGTGTTCAACCCGATCCCATAATTGTCACTCATAATCAGGCTCTCAGCCTCACTCAGTCATCAATCTCTCCAGTCACACTCACGGGCTCACAATGTCATAAAACTAGCCCGACAACAATGATATGATGTATCAATAAACAATAACTGATACTGAGATATGATATGAATGCTTGAATATGACTGAGTACGTAATATTAATGAAATCCATGAGATGACAGCAAGAAACGATCACTATGGGTCCTAACAATATCAACATAAAGCCTAAACATGATATTTAGCATGATTGACAACTCAGTTACTTTATCACATAGAGAAAACACATATATCAACAAAATAAGGCCACTATACAGCGGCATGGAAACAACGGAGTCACAATTCACAATGTGCACGCCCATACACCCGTTACCTAGCATATGTGTCGCCTCAATACCAATCGCATAACACGTAATTCGGGATTTCATACCCTCAGCACTAAGTTTAGAAGATTTACTTACCTCGAACAAATCAATACCAATGCCGAGCAAGCGAAGCGATGCTCCAAAGATGCTATCACGCGTGTAGCGACCTCCGAACGACTCAAAACTAGCCAAAAGCAACTCAAATACATCAAATTAAGCCCAAGGAAATAATTCCAAATGATAAATATCGAATCCTTAATCAAAATCAGCTAACAAATCACACCCAGGCATGCGCCTCGTAACCCAACAAATCTCATAAAAATCCGACAACCCATTCAATTACGAGTACAACAATACTAGTTTCACTCAAATCCGACTCTAATTCGATGTTCAAAACTCAAAAATTCATATTATGAAACTTTAAGCCAAACCCCCCAATTTTCTCTTTAAATTCATCAACAAAACTGGGTAGACAACACTTACCCCAATTCATATGGTGAATTTGCTCCAAAAGTTGCCTCAATCCGTGCTTGGAAATGTAAAAATGAAACCAAAATCGCGAACCCTTGTATTTTACATCCTGCTCAGCACTTATGCAGTTGCTAACAATTCGTTGCAGTCTACGAACACCGCTTTTGCAGTAGAACTTCGCTTCTGCGAAAACAACCTGATCCAGCAATCCCTCGCACCTGCGGTCTTAAGCCGATTCTGCGATCGCACTTCTGCACTTCAACCACATTTGCAGTTGTGCAGGTGCGTTCAAGTACCCGCTCCTGCGATCCTCACGCCCAACTCCCCTTATCACTTTTGTGATGCCACTGCCTCTTTTGCGGCTCCGCACTTGCGCCCAACACGCCGCATGTGCGGTCACACCAGAATTAGAAATCTTCAGCAATGCAACATGAAATGAAAATGATCCGAAACTCACCCGAACCACTTGGGACCCCGCCCAAATATACCAAAAAGTACGATAACATAACACGAACCTACTTGAGGCCTCAAAACACTCATATTAATATCAAAACGACGAATCGCACTTCAAATCAAACTTGATGAACTTTAACTTTTCAATTTCTATAACTCGTGCTGAAACATAGCAAACCAACCTGGAATGAACCCAAATTTTGCACACAAGTCCCAAATGACATGACGAAGTTATTCCAATTACCGGTACCACAATCCAAATCCGATATCCTCAAAGTCAACTTCCGGTCAAACTTATAAACTTTCCAAACCTTCAAATTTCCAATTTTTGCCAACTTGTGTCGAAACTTTCTAGAAAGATCCAAATGCAAATCCGGTCATACACCCGAGTCCAAAATCAACATCCGTTCCTAACAGAACCATCAAAACTCCGTTCTAGGGTCAAATTCACAAAAAGTCAAACTTGATCAACTCTTTCAACTTGAAGCTTCAACAATAAAATTCATTCTTCCAAACCGATTCTGAATAAGCTGAAACCCAAAAACGACGATTCACATAAGTCATAATACATCATGCGGAGCTACTCATGCCCGTAAACTACCGAGAGAAATGCAAATGCTCAAAACTACTGGTCGAGTCGTTACAATTTTATTTGTCCGCTACTAACTTTGCACACCTTTTAAGAATTAATAAATAAAGTGCATAATTTACCATGATACCCATATTAATTGGTGTATAGTGTTAATGGATTTAGAAAATGATTTTTAATGAGTTATTAATGCTAAGGACGAAACAGAAAAAATAAATTAAATTATTCTTGATATGCAAAAAATGACAAGTAAAAATAAAAATTTATTTTTAAAATACTTGAAAACTAAAAGTGAATGGAGGGAATTCATATAAAGAGTTGTATATGTATGACACATAATTACATTGACAATCCTTTGAAGTGGGCTTGCCCTATACAATCATCTCTCTTAATTTTGTTTGACGTTATTTTAGGTTTTGACACTAAGGATCATTCAAATAAGTAAAGGGATTTTTACCTTCCTATACAATATTTGAAACTTATTTATCAAAATTGTACTAGTTTTGTATATTACCCATCGTAAACAAGGATTACTTTCAAATTATATACAATCCATTATTAGTGTCTTGAATAGATTTAGTTACATCCATTTCTTTTTTTCTCTCCTCTCCTCTTTCCTCACTGCCGCATCTCTCATCAATTTTTCTTTCTTTCTTCATCTTACTCTCTCACCGTCTTTCTCTCTCAATAAGGTAATCCTAAAAGTTTTATTCTGCCAATCAACCTATTGAAGTAACCTCCAGGTCATAGGAATTGAAGATTCGAACACTAATCTATCATAAAGCTTTGAATTTGAATTTGAATTTTCAAAAATTATTATTTATTTGGATTGGGTGTGTTACAAATAATTAGAAATATTATTTGGAGTTTATAACTCAATTTTGAGAGTGTTTTGGTGAAGATTAGACTTGATTTTGCCTGAATTTCAGATTGAAACTCGAAGAAGAAGAAGAAGAAGAAGAAGAAGAAGAAGAAGAAGAAGAAGAAGAAGAAGAAGAAGAAGAAGAAGAAGAAGAAGAAGAAGAAGAAGAAGAAGAAGACATGGCATACAACATACTTATGAAATTGTAGTAAAGTTGAAGGTAAATTTNGAAATATAATTGTATAATGTATGAATCGTTGTAGAAAATTTGTGTTTAAGTTATCAATACTATCTTTTTTACATAAAGTTATTGATATGTATCAAAATTGTATTAAGAGAGTAAGTTTTGATTGGAATATTAGAGAGAGAAGCACACACCACACACAAATTATATATAAATTAGATACAAAATATACAAAAGACATATCGTATAAAAGTTGTATAAAAAATGTATGATATTGTAGTTGTATATGAGTAGAAATAATGTATGAAAATTATAGATAAGTTGTAGATTAGTTGTAAATAAGTGTATACTGTATAGTTAGTTGTAATTAAATATTACAAAATCAAATGCATTGTTCTATATTACATTCCAAGTCGCAATTGACTATAATTTCATTGAGGGTAAATTTGATTATGTAATTTGACCAAATAACTTGTGACTATAATTGTCAAAAATATCGATAATTGCAAAATGTCTCTGTGCCAATTCTGAGTACTTATACTGAGTATTGCCATTTGAATAAGTAATAACGAGTCCTATTTTTAAGTTGGTTACGTGATAGACCTGCAGGCTTTCAGTGCTTATAATGTAGTTTTGATTTTCTCCGTGTTATGAAAAGTAATGCATTTTTATGGAAATCAATTGTGTTAAGCTGATAGTATAATCAGATAAATATTATTCGTTGAAAGACATTTGCTAAAGAATAATTTCGTGATGCTTAATTGTGTGAATATTAGAGTTACATGACAATAGGTGTTATTATGTCAAATATCACCAGTTTCTCAAATTATACATGAGGAGGCAACTAGATTTTATCATCATACAACTATTTTTAACTTTTATACATGCCGCACCCCATTTTCTCGCGAAAGCGGGTTTCGAAATGTGACTGTCGCGCCCGCCTCTTTCCTCCTCTTTCGGATCGGCCAGGGTATTCGATATTATTGGGACAACTTGTTTCCTTTTAGGAAAGGGATAAGGAATTGAAGTGTCTCCACCTAAAGATTTTAAGGTGCGTTAGGGCACCTATTAAGGGTCACAATAACACTAATTGAATAACCAGAGATTGGGTAAGGTCTAGAAATTACTTCAAGGGGAAGGTGTTAGGCACCCCTCAAAGTCCACAACTGTGGTTCCCGGCCAAACAAGCTTTGTGAATAAGTAGCAAATAGGCAGTCAAATTATAAATATCGAAACAAGTAATGGTTTTGAAAAGATTCGCAGTCTAAGCACACATATGTGATAAAGTTTTGAAAGATTTATGGTCTAAGCACACATATGTAAGGGAGAGGGGGTCCTAGGTTGTTTATCCTATAGGATCACATCAGTACAATGCCCGGTAATCACTCCTCAGAAGAAGGTCTACACGTTGCATTAGCGCACCGAATATCATATCCATATCTACCCTTTCCCACCCCTTAGCGGTTATTAAAACGAGTGTTGTTTAACGATCTCTATGCATGCTGTTACCCGTCCCTGCTTAATGGCCCTGGAGGAGTTTAGGACCTCTACCTATAGGCAGTTCTAGACAGACCCCTAAGGTTGAACGGAGAAAATACTAGACGACAGGCAAGAACAGATAGGACTTGAACAGATAAAACAGAAAGAAGCAATTAAGAGGATCAAGTTTACCTCCACAAATATTGCATGTAAACAGTACGTCTCAAACACAAACAAGGGAAATATTATTAAGCAGGATCCTAAAACATGATGTCTAGGTGAGTATCAGAATACAAGAGATATGAAGATTTATTTTATAAACCCAAAAGCAGGGACCTTAATCAGTCTGCCTACTTATTTTAAACATGTTAACCATTAGGCAGTAAATATAAAAGCAACAGTCTTCCAATTTTGTAGAAGTTGGTTACCTGATGCGAGGCTAGAATTCATAGTTTAACGTGTTATATGCCTTATATTTTATGTGCGTTAATGATAAAAACACACTTTTTATGAGCATAACGGAGTTTATTTCATGTGTAGGTGAATTGGAGATGGAAATCGAGCTAAATGGATGAAAATACGTCGAAAATACGCTTGAGAGGCGAAGAGGGAACACCCTGGCCATATCCAGGCGTTTGCATCCTAAAGCCAGGTTGTCCCTGGCATTATGGGGCATTTGCCTCCTAAAGCCATGTTGGCCCTGGCGTTAGGGGGGAGTTGTCCTCCTAAAGCCAGGCTGGCCCTGGCGTTAGGGGACGTTTGCCTCCTAAAGCCAGGCCTGGCCTGGATTATCCAGGCCTTAGAGCCAAAACGCCTGGTCTCATGGTTCTGGTCAATTAAAAGTTTTGACGAGCTTAAGTGTTTCCCGGTTGAAATAGAAGTCTCCTACACGTTTAGGGTTTGTCCTAAACTTATAAATAGACCCCAAAAATACAACTTAGAGGGAGATTCGAAGAGGAGAGAAGGGATTCGAACTACAAGATATCAAATTGTACAGATTTTCTTCATTACTTTGTAGTTTAATTATGCAAGTTATTTTA